>CM069908.1:17402138-17635795 GCA_036172215.1 Camellia granthamiana
GGGAAAAAGGGAGAGAAATCAAGAACAAGAGAGAAGTGAAAGAATTGCAGCCAAGGTAAGATGGAATTCAACTTTCTTCTTCAATTTGAAATCAAAGTTCTTATTATAGCATATTATGACATGATCTCAAGTGGAATAAGAAGTTTAAAAGGGTATGTTGAAATGTTGAACTACTACCAATCATTTTTGTGTCTCCTTCCCTTTTAAGTTGCCAATCATCATAAGGATCATGATTTTGTATCTTGATTTCATGTTATATGTAAGGGATGAGCTCATGATTTGTACCTTGTGTTAAGATAAATGAAAGGAAAGTTAAGAACGTTAAGTTATGAATTTTAATCCTTGATCGATCAATTGAATGTGTTCATGAGTCTAATCTAAGTTAGATTATGATTTGAAGCACCTTTAATTCCATGTTTTGAGCCTTGATTTTGTATTTAAAAGTTTCAATTTAGAGCCTCTTAACATTCCCAAAAGAACCCCCCATTTTGTAACAATTTTCGGACAAAAAATGCAGAATCGCCGCACGTGCGGGAGTCATGGCCGCACGTGCGGGGGTTGTGGCCGCACGTGCGGGAGAAGAGGAAATTTTGAGGTTTGGTTCTGCCTAAAAAGCACGTGCGGGGGAGTTTGCCGCACGTGCGGGGCTCACAGCCGCACGTGCGGCCCATGCTGAAAAAGTTGGATCGCTCCGTTTTGCGTGTAGGGTCCTCTAATATTGTCGAAATGTGTATTTGATGTGGTTTTAAAACGTATTAACTTGACCGAAACGAAGTGAAATGAAGTGAAATGAAATGCAATTTGATATGTGATTGAGATGAACTAAAGTGTAAGTTTCAATGTGTGCAGGGCACACTACGGGTGGAACGAGCGCATCATCCCAACACTGTGAGTAGTAGTACCTGTGTATACGTTATGTACTTCCGGTAATGTTTTGTAAGGCAACATTTATGTTAATGTTTCAAGAAGATATGTAAGGCAACTATGTTATGCTATGTAAATGTTTGTTAATGTTTAATGCTTGAAGTGTATAAGGAAATACAAGATACAAGGGCTTAATGCCAAATGTTTCCAAGGGCTTAATGCCATATGTTTTCAAGGGCTTAATGCTATGTATTTCAAGGGCCATTGTGCCAACATGTTTACAAGGGCTTCGTGCCACCTTTCAAGGGCCATAGTGCCAACAAGTTCCAAGGGCTTTGTGCCACCATTTTCAAGGGCTTATAGCCACCAAGTTCATGACAAGATTGGGCCTAAGGCCATTATGTATGTATGTATTGCAGAATCAGACTAATGTATTGTTATGTCACCTGTTCAAGTTACCCAATGTTTCAGTTGTGTGTTACTATTCACTGAGCTTGGCTCACTCTCAGTTTTGTCTGTTTCTGTAGGTCACCCACCAGGTGGTCAATCCTAGCTCAGGATGCCGCTTCCTTTTGTCAACCTTTACATATCCAGGCACTATACCAAGTCATCCATTTTTGGTGTAACCATGAAGATGTTAGCGCACCCTTTTTGTTGAGTGCCATCTACAGTTGTTGTACATAACTTTCATGTTATTTTTGTATACGCCCAATTATGGGACTGGGATTGTAAATGTAATGTATGTGGTGTAACCGACATCCAGAGATTTAATTTTAAACCTTGTCTATCTTTTTGTTAAAGTAGATGACGCATGAGATCCTGGCATCTTAGAAAGAGCTCAATGGTATATGTTGTATCTATATTATGCTTTGTGTTTTATGCTTCCGATGAGGCCCCATAGGTTTGTACACCAGGTTACATGTCCAGTTATGAATAGGTCATGCCCAAACTTTTAGGGGCAGGTTTGGGGTGTGACAAGTAAACTGGAATTTTTTGTTTGATATGTTGAGCAAATTTGGTTTTGAGATAAAATGGGTGGAATAGATGAAAACTTGCCTAACTTCAACTAGAGTATCAATTCTTGTGAATGGGTCTATCTGAGGAAGTGATTCCACAGAAAGGTTTGAGGCAAGGGGATCTAATCTCCCCATTTTTGTTCAATGTTGCAGTTGAAGGCTTAAACATGCTTCTGGTTAGAGCAAAAGAGTTAGGCCTAATAAGAGGGGCTACTATTGGGGTTGGAGGTGCGAATGTTTCACATGTACAATTCGCTGATGACACAATTTTATTTTACGAGGCAGATTGGGTAGAGGTCACAAATGTTAAGAGAGTATTAAGGTGTTTTGAAGTAGTGTCTGGATTAAAAATTAATTATCAAAAGAGTGTTGTCAGTGGAGTGGGTATTAATGAGGCAACAGTTGTTGAGTTTGCTTCAAGACTAAATTACACAAGTCATAAACTACCTTTCAAATACTTGGGCTTACCATTAGGGGCTAATCCTAGAAGGAAGTAATTTTGGAAACCTGTAGTGGACATGTTCAAAACTAAATTAGCTAGTTGGAAGAGAAGAGTGCTTTCTTTTGCTGGGATGGTGACTTTCATTAAATCTGTGCTAGCTAATTTACCAATTTATTACATGTCAATTTTCAAGATACCTCCTAGAATTGTAAAGGAGCTTGAGAAGATACAAGCAGCTTTTTTGTGGGGAGATACTAATTTGAAGAAGAAGATCCATCTAGTGAAGTGGAAGGAGGCTGCAACCAGTAAAAAGTTTGGGGGATTGGGCATAAGGGACATGAAAGCAGTGAATGAAAGCCTTCTTACCAAGTGGTGATGGAGGTTTGGGTCTGAAGATGATGCACTTTGGAAAAAGCTAATTTGCAGTAAGTATGGATATATTGATGAGAGATGGTTTCCATTCCACATGGTTAATAGTTCTAGCTCTAGGATATGGAGCAATACATTATCTGTAGCATAATCAAATCCCAGACTTCTTAATTTTTTTATGGAAAATGTTGAGATTAAAATTGGTAATGGGAGTAGGATTATGTTTTGGGAGGATGCTTGGTTGGGTAGGAGGTTGCCTTGAAGAGAAATACCCTAGGCTATTTAGTATTTCAAATGACAAAGAGGTTACTTTGAAAGAGATGATGGCTAACAAAGTCAGTGATGCTGAGTGGTGTTTTAACTTTAGAAGAAATTTATTGGCATAGGAAGATGAGGACCTGAGCAACTTGAAAATGGAGTTAGGAACAGGGCCAGCAATATGTTTGGAGAGTTTGGACAACATCATATGGAGAGCTGATAGTTCAGGTTGTTTCAAGGTTAAGTCAATGTTTAACTGGTGTGAGTTGAATGTTAGATCAATGAAAAATCTATCTATTTTAATATGGAATAATGCAGCACCCCCAAAGTCTCAATTCTTTGCTTGGTTGGTGTGGAAGAGGAGAATTAAGACAATTGAGTATTTGAAAAAAAAATTAGGGTTGTTATTACAAATGTGGGTGTCGTTTGTGCTTTGTGTAGCTTAGGGGAGGAATCACTTAACCACATAATGCTTCACTGTCCTTTCGTTTGGAGAATATGGTCCAATATCATCAAATGGTGGGGTGTGCAGTGGGTTATACCAGGCTCAGTGGATAGCTTGATGTAGTGATGGAATGGGTGGAAGTTTAAAAAAGGGGAATTACAGATTTGGAAAGTAGTACCTATAGCAATTTTTTTGTCTGTGTGGAAACATAGAAATGAAGTTATTTTCAATAAGGTTCAATCCAATTTTGAAGTCCTCTACGATCTTATCAAGGTTAGAGTGGCCATATGGATGAAGTCTAATAGGGTAGGAAACGAATATTCAGTTCATCAGTTTGTATCAAATCTACATCAAGTCAGGAATTGCATCAAGTGAGGAGCCCATGTGCTGTGGTTGAAGGCTCTGGTCTGCTTTGGTTTTAGTCGTGGTTTAGTTTTAGTTGTTGTAATGTTGTTCTTGATTGTTGGTTGTGGTGCTGGTCTGTTTGCTTTTTTTTAATTTGTGGTTTGTGTCTTTCCAACCCTTGGTGGTTGTGCTTGCAAATGATAGGGCAATTTTCTCGGTGCCAACCTAGTTGGGATTGAGGTTATTTTATTTTGATACTCTTTGCACTTCCCCGTCCTTTATTGATGTATTTTCATATATTTGTATGTTTCTTCATCAAATTTTTTTTTTTTTGACCGGCAAAGAAAACTTTATTGATGAAGCACATACAGAGTACATTGAAATATATTAATAAAGAGGAACTTGGAGCTAGAATAAGCTCCAACCTCCTAGTTGGTGAGGAACCAACAAACAGAACAAAAGCAAGAAAAGACAAAAAACCAACAAATAGAGCAGCAAAACAACCCGCAGATCATAACAGATAGAACCAAGACTAAATAGCCCCAAAGACTTCACAGCACAAGGAACCATAATACACCCAACAACACCTCTGATCAAACACTAGAATGTAGGCAGCAGAATCTAACATCAGCAAACAACAATAAATAGAAAATCTAGACAGCAACAGATCCTGAGCAAGCTGCAATCATAAAGGAGATAAGAAGAAGGAGAGCAGTAGCAATCACAATAATAACTGGAGTATCAAGCACTACCCCTGATCTATCTCCATTTGAAGACAAGATCATCAACTGTGCAGGGGAAGTTCTTAATGGAAGTTTTGAGCCAAAGGGCAGATCTGAATTTAATGAGTTCAAGTAGACCAGAAAAGTTGGGTTGTGCATTAGAAAACACACATTCATTTCTGTGCTTCCAAAAAGACCAAAAAACAATGAAGGGGATGGCTCTCCAAATTGACCTTTCAAGCTTTTGAAATTTACCACTCATCCACCAAGTAAGCAGACCATCAATAAAGTTCTTTCTTTGCTGATAAAAAAAAAAAAAATGTCAGAGCATTATTCATTTCATCCTACACAAATTATTCATCAAACTACATAAATTTCTTGCATTACAATCACAATGAAAAAAAATTGCACTTGTAATAATAAACGAGTAAAATTTTTCTACAAATTCACATTCAAAATCAGAATATCCTCAATATACAAACAGTATTATGTGGGTCCTTAAGGACACATGGAAATCCCTAAGAACTGAGCATTTGATATGGAAGAAAGAGAGACGTTGAAAGAAAAATAGTTAGAAGCAATGGAAGAATTTGAATTCAAATGCAAAGAGGAGGAAAGAATCCATCCAATGCAGATATGGAGAAGAATTATGGGGACTTGTAAAGTAGCTCAAATCCCCTCGACAGTTACCAATAAGCTAGGAAGTGATAATTGAAGACTGATGTGTTTATAGTAGTTTAGACGTATAAAGGAAAGGCCAAAAATGAAATCAAATTCATTTACTTCTTTTTTTTTGTTCTGTCGTTCCTTTTCATAGAAGTATCGATAGCAAGAGTAGGAATACATTCAAATACTTGTAATTCTAGGAGTAGAGTACTTTGAAATAGTAGCAATACTGATAAGGTGCTTCTTTCTCTTGTAATTGAATTGATTTTTTTTTATTTTAAATTTTAAATCAACAAAATAAAATCTTTATTTATGAAGAAAACATACATTTCATATGAGATTACATCACTAAAGAGGAAAGAAGAAAGAAAGAAATAAAGAAATAATTAAATTGTTATCCCATCAATTGCATTTTATTGCTTGTTTTTACTTTCTTCTTACGTTTCGCCTTGATTGGTTCTTCCATTGACACTTTAACATCATTGACAGTCCTCTTTGTTGAGGCAAACAAAAATTATTCACATTCACTTAATTTGATTTTGACTTGAATTAATTCTGCAAAGAATGTTCAATATTGGATGACATGCTCAAATTACTACATTGTCCTTTCGAAGGAAAATAATCTAACAAAAATGATGTGATTTTTTTATTATCTTTTCACCTCAAATTAAAGCATTCACCATAATTTTGATTTATAACTCTAATAATATCGTTGTCACATTATTTTGATTAAGTTTTATGGAACATAATCAATGGATGAAAAAATTCACATCAACAAACTTGAAATTGGTTAAAGAAAATTTTAAAAACTTATCGTGATTTGGTAGTTATGCATAAAATTTAGAATGTGACAATGTGTTGCAATATTGTGAAATGAAATGGAAATCTTCATTCCATTCATGAAATAGGAAGGATCAAAATCCAAATTTATGTCTAACAATTATGTTCCTAAATAATTGATTATAAATGACAACAATTTATTACCAACAGAGTTACAAATGCCACAACTCCAAGATGGCTAACTAATTTAAACATGCAAAGAAATTATCCAATTAAGAACAAAAATCCAAAAATGCATGCCAAGGTATGTTTGAATAACGGGTATGGTTACCCGTAAATGTATTAATTTTTTTTTTACTAACAGTATGATTTAAATTATCATAATACTCAATCATACTATTAGTAAAAGAATATTTTCATCTATATTACTAACAATATGATTGAGTATTATGAGAATTTAAATCTTAACAGAGCACAACATACTTATATCAAACTTGTGAAATTCACTATATTTTTCTCAAACCTTTAGGAAGGTTACAGTGTAATTTACCCTTACTAGTTCAAACAAGTACACTCTCCAATCCTTTCAACAAGTGGTTAGTATACATGGCCTGCTGATACATTTTGGCTTATAGTTGATTTATAATTTGATTCACAATCGATAAAAATGGTTCGACCGCTATTAATAAAGACAGAAAAGAACTTCCCCTCGAGATAAGAAGTTGAAATGAAGTCCAGGTTCTCTGGATCCCATTGAATTTCGTTCACTTCTTTTTCTAATATTTATACTAGATTAAATCAATGAATTAGAACGAATAGACCTATTAAATAGTTGTGCATTATGATAGAAACTTCTAATTCTCTATCAAATACAGTAAATCAGTATTAGTCCTGGCTTCCCTTAAAATCAGCGGGTTGAGGATACCTGAGTTATCAAAAAACAAAAAAAATATACAGTAAATCAGTACCATTTGGTTGCGAATATATAGCAAACAATTACAAAGAACTTCATGACCTCATCACCTAATTCTTAATAGCTATCATAATTCTCGATATCACTATACTGCAGCCCACATTAATTCATCTTTCGATACTGTTATTTAAAAGCTTTTCAATCACTGTCATGAATCTCCGTTCATACATATTGAAGTGACATGATCGAACAACTCTAGATCCTCTCAATAATGGTGGAATTTGACACCAAATAGGGACCTTAGTGATAGGGGACGAATCTATGATCAAATGGAAAAAAACATAAACTAAATTAAAAAAGAGAATAGTATTACATTCTCCATAAGACATAAAAGCCCAAACAAAGTTCCCATTAAAATACTTGCTAAGTTCTAAATATGAATTCAACAACAAAAGTACAAACACGCCCCCCTAAATAACGGACGTATGGAATATTATAAGATAATTATTTAGTAGTCTCGCAAAATAATATATGAAAAATATGATGAATGTAGTTGTAAGAAGTGATTGTTTTATTAGCTCTTTCTCGAAAGCAAACATGAAGAAATCAAAGGATATACATTATAGGTATCTATAGAAAATTTAATTACAAATAAAATTTGTGTAGAGAAAATTCATACAGAATGATATGTCAGTTGTATATTTGTAATTTTGAACAATAAAAAATAAGTGTTTTGACTTAAAAATAAAAAGACTAAACAGAACACCACATATATCTATGAATCACTTCACAAGAAAGTAAACAAGACTTAACAAAGCATGAGACAAGATTTAGCACAAAATTAAAACAGTTTTCTATAATGAGAAGATGTATATATTTATATATAACAAAGAATATGCTGAAAAATATTATACATCCATTATTACACAATATATAATCATTTTAAATTTCTTATAGTATAGCAAGCGTTAACAAAATCCAAAATTCAATTAACATGAAGATATGAATAAGGGTACAGTGAACCCAACCTAAGTTTAAGATCACAGATTTAACTTAGTGGATGAGGTATTCCTTTATACGATGTGATATCTAAAATAAAATAAAAAATTAGGGTTTTGAATAGCTGCTAATATCCAAATCCAAACAAATTGATGATGACTTACCTGATTCATTCACTTGTTAATCCCCCCCAACCCGCTATTTTAGTGCCCTGACACCTTCAACACTTGAGTGAGTGAGTGAGTGAGCGAGCGAGCGAGTGTGTGTGTGTGTGTGTGTGTGAGTGAGAGAGAGAGAGAGAGTTTTAAACGCTCGAGCTGAGTGAGTTTGTTTTGCCTTTATATGGAAGTGTTTGGTTGCCTCGAAAAAGAGCTTTGTTCAGGGCAGCGCATGTGTAACCCCAGTCCTCAATGTCCATTTCTGTCTCCTACTGCTCTCTACATAAATATCAATCCCAAAAAAAAAAAAAAAAAAAAAAAAGCCTCAAGAAAATCAAGAAAATGAGAGAGTTCTTAGTCCATAGGTCATACCTTGGTCTCTACTCATCACCCATTTGCGTGCTCTAAACACATCGCCACCTCTTTCCCCCCACCATTCTCGAAACTGTCACTAACTTACAATCGACCGAACACATCATTTTGAAATTAATAAAAAAAATATAATTATTTTAAGTTTATTATCAAATACCTAATAATAATGAAACTATAGTAACAAATCGAAAGTTTAAAAAATTTCAATTCATATTGACGGATATGATATACGGCTGATATTAAAGCCCTAAGTATGAGTTATGAGGTAGAAAGAGGATGGGTATGGTGAGAAAAGGATAGATGTTAAGTTGTGTGTGGTAGTAGTATTATAAGTTGAGTACTAAGAAACAGATAAAGTGCAATCTTCTAACTGATAAAATAAATGAATTTAAATATAAAAGAAATAAATAAATAATTTTGAAACTCTACAGAACCAAAATACATTGTAGATAGATATGATAAAAAGATGTCTTTATTTTTTTAAGGTTGTTTCTTGAGTTATTTTTTAGGGGGCTATTTGGATGATGATGTAACACAATAGGAAACTTAAAAACAAACTAAAGGCTACCCCCAAAAGAATTGCTGCCTTTTTTATTCTGCAGAGAGTGAATGAATAATTATCAGACCAGCAACATCAAATGAATATATATATATATATAGAGAGAGAGAGAGAGAGAGAGAGAGAGAGAGAGAGAGATTGCCATTCTCTTAATCCTCCTAACTGTTATCACATGGAGTGAACTGAAAAAGCTATTTGTAGATAGGATATCATTCAAAAGCACCAAGAATTCATGAATTTATGTACATCCCTCTTCAATCAAAAGCCATATAGACTAGCAAGATATAACCAAGATTAACATATTTAACAACAACTACTAGTACTTGTGAAAGAAGAAGAATGCAAGGTTGGTGAGTGATTGGTGACTTGGGAAAGTTTAAAAAAAAAAAAAAACAAGTGGAAGAAGCAAAGAAAAACAAAAACAAGAAATTAATCTTTAATTTTCTTGTTAAAAAGGTGGGCGACCTGTGCCCCAATATGCCTCAGCTGGTAATTGGCCTGAATTTAGGAGATTTGGAGGTAACCCATGAAAAAGAGGTGAGTTTGGATCATTCATGAGTTGCTGTTGTTGCTGTTGCTGCTGCTGTTGCTGTTGTTGACCAACTATACCCGGTGGCGAGCCTAGGGACCCACTCCCTGGCATGGATACCGGGGGCTCCTCGTCCTCGAGGGGCAACCTTTCATATGCTGCATTTCCAAAAGATGCCGCCATAATTACAACCGGTCCGGAAGCCAAGAGTTGACCTACTACGCTCCCTCCAACCACCTGTCCCTGACCGCCGGCTAAGTATATGGTCAAACCTGATGCAGCCGGCGGTGCAGGAGGCGGTAAAAAGGACCCAGAAAGCGATAAGATTTCGAATCGGCCGTGTAAAGTGACGACCGCACCGGGTGCCGCTGGCTGCCGCAGAGTGACATTAGTGACGGTTCCATTGCCACTCAAAATGCAAACCCCTCTCTGCCGCCTCGCAGCAAAAGTCGACACGCTCTCTGCGATATCACAACCGTTGGCGATTTCCATGACGTGCGACCGGAGGGCGTTGGCGCTATCACGGGTGATTATAATCGGCGGCTTGGGTTTGTTCTTGGACCCTGCGGGGCGGCCTCGGGGTCTTCTCGTGACCTCGCCTTCGCCGGTAAGGGAGACTAATTCTCTTCCTTCAGAGGAGTTGGTGTTCGTGGTGGTGGTAGCAGCGGCAGCAGGGGTTACAGGCGAATTATTTTCATTGCGATCACGTTTTTGGCCGCGGTTAAGGCTAATTCCTCCCATTTGTTGTTCATCTTCAGATTTTTGCTGTTGGTGGTGGTGGTTCTGGAACTGAAGAGGAGAGTGTGGTGGTGGAGCTGAAGATCTCTGGTATGGAAAGGAGGTGGAAGAGGACGACCGTGTGCTGTAACTTGATCCATATACAAAGTTTGTGCAAATTCTGAGAGAGAGAGAGAGATGGGAAGAGAGAGAAAGCTCTAATTTGTTGTGGGTATTTTTTCGTTTCTTTCTTGGAGGATTTTCTTTTGGGTGTTTGAGGAATTGAATGCTAGCTAGTGAGCTTGACCAAGAAAAGAGATGGATGGGAAGGGGGTTTTGGGCATATCAGCAACCAGAATTTCAGCTGAAACAGCTGAAGAAGAGGACATGTTTATTTCTCTCTAATGATCTCATGAGATGGCTTAGAGTAAGGTATTCAAAGTTTTCTTGGTGTTCCTCCTGTTGGTGAGGGTTTGGGAGAGAAAGAAGAAGAAGAGAGAGAGAGGGGGGTGTGTTGGGTTTAGTGTTGTTTTGGGTTAGGGTTAGGTCAAGAGTGAGAGGGTAGAGAGAGAGAGGAGGTTTGGATCGAGATTGGGTTGAGTTTTGGTAAGACAGCGTGCGCATGGGCGGTGGATGGGCCCCTCCTTTTCTCTATCTTTTGTCTCTCACCTCCCGGGCCCCTTAACACCCACGTTCTCTCTCTGTCCAACTCTTTCTCTCCCTTCTTCCATTTTTTTTTTTTTTTTAACAGTAAAATAAAATTTTATTGATGAAAAAAACAATAGACTTGCAAAAATATATCAACAAAACAAGGAAACGCAATGAACATCAAAGCTAATCCAAAATTAGAGAGAAACCAATCAAAAATAACCAACGAAAGAAAAGAAAAAAACAGAACAAACAAGCTGCAGCAATGGTATTATTTGATATAATTTATCTCACTTATTAATAATTTTTTTTTTTTAAGGGGACTCTCTCCCGTTTAAGGGTGCTGACCAGTCTCACAGAGTTTATCCTAAGTTTTATTTTAATAATTCAAATTATCGATTTGTAAGTTTTTTTATTTGTATTATTTATATAAAATATTAAATCAATTTAACAAATTGAATAAATTATAATTATCGAATTGATTTAATTTTTTTAAATGATATATATAAGAGTATTGCTATTTCGATCTAAAAATTAGACTCATCAGTGATGTATTAAGAAAATAATTGATTGATAATTAAATATTCTCTAATTATCAACTAATCATCTTCTTAACACATTACTAGATTTAAAAAATAGATTTGTATATCATTTTTCTATATATAATGAACATTACAAAATGAATGGTTCAGATATGAAACCCATAAAGAGTCTCATGAGTTCAGACAGCACTCTCTGTCCAGATTATTAGTTGGAGGGAATCAAACTCTTATATATACACTAAATTATTGGGCAAATTACATATACCCTTGGAGGTTTAGCAAAATTACAGATATCCCCTGAGGTTTGAGAAATTACAGATACCCCTCTGAAGGTACTATTTGCATAACAAATTAGGGAGCAAATTGTTATGAAAATATAAACCTCAGGGGGCAATTTGTTATGAAAATATAAACCTTAGGGGGGTATCTGTAATTTTCGAAACTTCAGGGGGTATCTGTAATTTAGCTAAACCTCGAGGGAGGTATATGTAATTTGCCCTAAATTATTTGATATAACTTCTGTTACAACTTATTAAGCAAAATAAGCTAAAAATAAATTAATTATCTAAAAATTAGAAGGAAAATATTTTTCAATTTTTACTTTTTAGTTATTAATTTTTACATTAAATTACACCAACAAACCCAATAGAAGATAATCATGTTGTCTTTCATCTTTGGTTGCTAAAAGCTTCATTCCCCTGTTATCCTCCCTCCCCCTCTTCCAAATCTTTTCCATTTTGCGAGTTATTAGGGATTGTTTGGGGTGTTCTAAATAAGTGTACTTTTTATTTTTTTAGATTAAAAAATTGAGAAAAAAAAAATGGATACTTAGGTTAACTTTTTGACTTTTTATGGAAAAATGTGTATTAAAAAATTGTATAAATTAGTGTGTAGGGAAAAATTAGAATTGGGAGTTGTGCAGCCGTAAATTTTGACTTTTGATGAATAGTGATAATTTTTTAACTTTTTGAGTAACTTTTTGACTTTTTAAATTTTTCATGAGTTCCCAAACTTGGCCTCAATCTTTTTGAAATATCAGGAGTTTGTTCAATATCAAAAGATTATTAAAAAACAAGGGGGGGGGGGGGATTACCTACGCCCCTTGAGATTTAGCTAAATTACAGATTTTCCTCTTAAGTTTCAAAAATTACTTCCCTCCTCATTGCAATTAACGCCGTTGACAGAGATAGTAAATTGACTAAAATGCCCCTAATTGTGTTATCCAGAGAAATGATAATTTTTGGCTGATACATCATGTCAAGTCAGTCAATAGTTGCTCAGTACTTGTTTTAGAAATAAAAAAAATAATAATTATCATTTTATATAATTTTATTTTTGAGAGGCTGGAAATAAGTTTTAAAATTAAATATATTTTTTCATATCTATTTTTATTAAATTAGTTTCTATTTTTTCAAAAAAAAAAATTTTAAATTTTTTTTCTAAACAACAAATCAAACATGGTTCCAAAAACTTAGGTAACGTTTGGTTTAGAACTCAAATCATAATTTGAATAAAAGAATTCAAAACTTATAACCAAACTCTTTTCAAAACTTTTTACAGAACTCTATGTTAAAAAAAAAAAAAAAAATCAATTTTCTTTCTTTAAAATTATTTTATATTTATTATTTATTTCAAAAAAAATTATTTTTATTTTTGAAGAAAAATATTTTTTATTTTTATTTTTGAAGAAAAAAATATTTTGTTACTTTTTAAGTATTAGACAAATAATTTGTTATAATTTAGATATATATGGACGATTCAAAATTTTTTAAATCAAGTTGTTCAGTGCTTTGAAAATGTATCAGGGGCAATATCGTCTATCAAGATTTATTTTCGTGATGTCAACAACAATTCCTACCGTTTACTTCACGGCAAGGACATATTGATATGCAAATATAAATCTCGGGAGCAAGATGTAATTTTTGAAACCTGAGGAGAGAATCTATAATTTAACTAAACCTCAAGGGGGTGATGGTAATTTGCCAAAAAAAATAAGAAATATTAAAAATTGATTTGAACCGATAATAATTTTAGCCCTTTAACCCTTTTCGAATTCGTCCATATGTTTCTATTAATGGTAATGCTACATGCATCAATTAATATACTAATCAATGTTATGGCGTTATTACTGATCACACCTATTATACAAATTACAAATACCTAAAACCTCTGACATTATGTTATATTATCTGTTAGTATACTAATTGGTATACTAATTAATGTATATAATATTATTCTTTTATTAAACTAAATCAATCATTTGTTGTGGAATCGTAAGTGCTTTGTACTAAGAAAAAAATAAGAAATAAATTTTGAGAGGTACATTTTGATCTAGCGTGGTACACATTAAAAGTAAATTTAGTTTATATATTTCAAATTCTAAATATTTTTTTATGAACACATAATATTGCCAGCTAGTCGAAAATTGAAAGTAACACAAAATCATGGATATTTAAAAAATATGACATAATTTACATCAACCTAAATGTAAATTTTATTGTAATAAGATAGACATATACACACGAGTCTAGTTGGTTTAAAGAGAATTGAGAGCTTTTTCTAGCTCTAGTGCTTGAACTTTTTTATGTAATGATTTTGGACAACGAAATACTAAAAAAAACTGCCGAACCCATTAAAGAAAAGTCTTAGAAAGAAGATCATGAGGTTTCATCTTTCTTTCTTTTTTTTTCTTTTCTCCCCGAAAATTCTATTAAAAGATTCGTGAAGGATGAGGTAAAAGAGGAGGCCAATTCATGATTTTAGTAATCTTATTTATTTTTAAAATATTATGTGATATTATTTTAATAAGTAAAAAGTTATAATATATTAAGAATTAAATATTTAATAAATGTGTGTGTCAACATTGCTTATCTTTAAAATTTATTATTGTGTGATTGATTTAATAAATGTTGCTTTCAATTTGATCGTCTCGGGGGGAAAAAGAAGAGCGTTACACTTGCAGAACCACCACCATGACAGACAGACAGACAGACAGACGGAGGAGATAGATGTGGGTGGGTGGGTGGCATATAGTAATTTACTGGTAAGAGTTTGGACACTTACGGAAGTGAGTGATTTGCAGAGAATGAGATTAGAGAGAGAGAGAGAGAGAGAGGGGAGAGTTTCGCCCAGAAGACACGGCCTGAGTCTCTGACCCCCACTGTTTGGGTCCGCTCCAATTTCCCATGACCCACATGCGCCTCTCTCTCTCTCCCTCCCTCTCTCTCTAACAAAAAAAAAAAAATATTAAATATTTTCAAAACGTCATATGTTCATATTTTTTTTTTATTAATTATCATATATTATATATTTTTTATATTTTTTAATTATTTAATATAAAATTATAAATTTTTTTTTTAATCAATCACAATATTTTTAAAATACTACGTGATCATATTCCACAAATATTTAATAATTACACCTCTGCAACCCCTTTGTGATTTCAATTGATTCTACTTGATGCCATTTTAAAATAAACACATAGATTATTGTAATTTGTAAATTAAGCACTCATTTGGAGGTGGATTGGAGCTAAAATAATCATAAAAAAATGAAATAAATTTTTTAATTTAATAAGACAAAATATCACATCTAAATCATAATTATTATTATTATTTTTTTTACAAAAGTAAAAAAAAAACATCTAAAACGAGATTTTTTAACCCTAGGATAGTCAAAAAAATTAAAAAGTCAACCCACATCTCAAACGAAATCTAAAAAATATTATTAACACTCCGTTTGTTCGAAAATATTTTTTTTATAATTTTTGTTTAGGTAAATTATAAATACATTCTCTAAGATTTGATTAAAATACTAATCACTCTCTGTGATTTTGGAAATTACATTCCACCACTGAGGTTTCTAATTTCATAATAAATCATAAAATCAATTAACAGTTTTTCATTATGTTAGAAATATGTTTCAATTAATAATTTAAGTAATTTTATTATTGTATAGAAGAACAATTATAAATTTCATTTTTGTAATTAGTTCTGTTAAATAAAATTTTTTGACAATGAAATATTTGTAATTTTTTAAATTATAGAAAATAATTTATGTTTTAAATAAATTTCATGAAGTGTATTTGTAATTTATTATTTCTTTTTTAGAAATGTGATAGTGGAGTGGGAGTGGAGGTGATAACTATAGGAATAGTGGTCGTGGCCGTGTCGATAATACCGTGATGATATTGATAAAAGTTTAATAAAAAAATATTTATCGATTTTTAAAAGTAAAAAATATTTTTTTATCTAAATAAATCTATTTTTTATTTATTATAAAAAATATTTTTCGTTATTTTCATTTTTTATTGTACCAAATGTCAGAAAATATGAAAATATTTTAAAAAAATATTTCCTGTCAAAACAAACGAACTATATGTAATCTATCGAAGCTAATAACAAGTGTAAAATGTGTGCCAATACATAAGAGGGTTATGTAATCATTTTCTAATAGGGAAAGTTTAGAAACCTAGACTTACACCCACTTAGAATTTTTTGAATGGGTGATTGTATGGTGAGATATATGTGAAGTGTGGTAGATATTAGTTTTTGGGTAATTTATGGGTTGATAAAATTGAATTTATAGTATTACTGTACATATGGTAAAACATAAGGAATTTGAGTGAATTTTATCTTTAAAAAACTAACGCAATATCCGTAGTTTGCATAATGAGATAACTCAATTAAAAAATATGTTAGTCATTTTGCTTAAACCGTTAGCAAGTTTCACGGTGCACTTTGGTTCACTAAGCAATTAAGGATTATGTGATTATTTTTAAATGATAAAAAATAAATTGCAAATAGATCAAATCATAAAAAAAATAAAATAAAATTTACCATATATATAAAACTGGTTCTCTGAGTTTAGTTAAGTTGAACTTGTAACTTAAAATTTTTAAAATATTATAGTAAATATTTTTTTTAATTTTATATTAATTATTTGTAATTCATAAACTATAAAATAAAAATAGTATCAAATATTCTAACATATATTTCTATAATTAAAAAACATCATAACTAACTCTAGCTTCGTTGGGATAAATTTTTTTGGCTTAATTTTTTAGTTATTTCTTTTTGAAATAAATTTTTAATGTTTTTTATAGTTTGATTTGATGATTAGTCGGATCCTTTAGATCGCTTTGATATTCTTTGCACTCATCTGTTTGTTTTTGATGTACTCTTTCGATTTATCAATCTTTTTCTTTTTGTTGATAAAAAAAAATGTGACATTTTATCTTATTGATTAAATTAATTAATTTTATTTTATTTATTAGCTAATGTATCCCTAAACCATATGCCAAACATGTCTTAACCGTCCTCTTCCCTCTCTATGGCTGTCCATTTTGTGTAGGGTCATTGCATGGATGTCCATTTTATGTAGGGTTAGATGTTTTGATGACATGTCTCTTCCCGTAGTTCCTTCGAGCGTCTTTCGTTTGATTGATTGATTCATCAAAGAAGAGAAAAGAACAGCATAGCACAAACCCCACATTCCTATCACAAAGTACACCTCCATGTAATACTATCTTTTTAATGTGTTCAATTATTTTCTTAGTGTAAATTACAAATATACCCTTCAAATTTGCTTAAAATACGAATCGTTCCCTTGTGGTTTAGAAAATTACAAATACTTCTATGTCAGAATTTTTCATTTAATAGAATTAATTAAATAAGTGAAATTTCTAATTGTTTACCTATAAAATAATAAATTTATCTAAATTATTAATTGAAATAAAATTTTAACATTATTAAAAACTGTTAATTAACTTGATGATTTATTATTAAAGAACCTATTTGTTATGAAATTAGAAACTTTAAGGGGTATAATGTAATTTCTAAAACTACAAGAGATAATTTATAATTTAAATAAACCTCAGAGGGTGTATTTGTCATTTACCCTATTTTCTTTTGTTTCTTTAGAAATCTCAAAACTTTATCCCATAATAATAATCGTTTGGTTTAACTTACTTTTAAGAAATTGAATTTATTTTTAGTGAATTTTTAAAATATTTTAGGTGAATTTTTTTTTTTGAATATATCTAATTTATATGCATTTAAAAAATATAATATTTGTAAATTGTCTTTTTAAAATTCACCAAATATAAAAAAAATATTTTAAAAAAAAGAAAATTTTAATATATTTTCGTATGTTTTTTGTATTAAATAATTTTTTTAAAAAATATATATACAAAATTTATACCTTTTAAGTATATCAAGATTAAGTGGATCTAAAAAAAAAAATAAAAATTGATTAAAATATTTTAAAAAATAACTAAAAATACAAAATACGAATCGAAAATTCAAAAAAATTATTTTTAAAAATTAATAATAAAATATTAATAGCTTTTTATTTTATTTTAATATATCTATAACTTGTGAGATAATGTTAGTCACACGATTAGTCTTCATATACATAATTAAACTGAAAAAAAATTAAGAATATACATATTAGTCATTGTGTGCTGCTCTCAAACTATAATAATGATGTCAATTGTGTCAAACTAAAACACTTATCCCCTCTAAAGGCTTTCTTCCATGATTATTTGTGACAATTGGTCATCTAAAAGAAAATCATTTTATTAATAAGTGATCAACTTTCATAGAGAAATTGGAGAAATTAACCTTGATCACACACATTGTTTTAAATTTGATCACACAAACTATAATACGACACGTGTTCTTGTTTTTACCCCCAATTACATTTGAGAAGTGAATCCAAAGAAGTGAATAAATTAGGACTAACAATCATATGTTCACTCAATTTTGTCGTTCTATCTATAATATATTCTCAATTGCATAATATAATAAGAATTTTAATTAAAACTTAAATATGATTGCATGATTAGATTGTATTAGAGGCAGAAGAACGTAAATTTTATGAATAAATGATCTAGTAATAGAAATTTAAAAAAAAAAACAACATTACAGTGAGGTCAGAATATATATATATTTTTACAGAATCATGGAAAACCGACTGTGATCTTATTTTCTCAAAAATCTATTAAAAAAAAAGGGGCATCTCCACAATGGTCTTATCTCCTTAACTGTTACTAGTCTCAATCATGCTTCCAAAATCACATGATAAAAAGGCAATAAATTAAGCCGACAGTTAAATCCAAATTCAGATTACAATGTCCAAATGTGTAGCCGCAAAAGTACATTTTCATTGACCTAAAGTATAAATTAACAAATTTTATAAATTTTTTTCATATAATAATAAAATTTTAAAACCTGAAAGTAAGATTAGTTCTCCTTTTAAATACCAACTTAGCTGGGATATAAAAGGTGAGCACGATGCAATGCTACTCATAGTAGGTTACCTTGTATATCTTTCTTCATTTCTATTAATATATATAAATATATATTTTTGATTTTTTTGGATGAATAATAAAAATATGACTCACTTTAATAAAAGTATGTAATTTTTTTGGGGTTAGACTTGGTTATTTGTATAGAATTCGATTTTACAAAATTTAATTTGATTAATGTACTAACTTTCAAGGATTTTCACATATAGACCACCAATGTACATCATACGTGTAATTTTTGTATGTGGATAGAGTATTATTGTGATTGGTTTTGATAGTAGGACTCATTACATTTATGTTGGGTGCTTGAAGAACAATTGGAGATATATACATTTGTGATTGATGAAAGATAGTTCCACGTAGTACCCTATTGACATACAAAAAATTCTCACATCATGTAGACAATTCGAAGTAAGAATTTAATGTGGTCGGCAATTATATTGAGGGTTGTTTTGAAAACTAGTTATTTTAGTTAGTTTTTTAATTTTTTACAAAAAACTAAGTACAAAAAATGAATAAAAAAATTAATTTTTTTATAATAGCTTTTTGACTATTTCACTATGTTTCCAAACTTGCCCTACCCATTAATTTTTTTATAATAACTTTTTGACTATTTCACTATGTTTCCAAACTTGCCCTACCCATCAATCACATTATAAGCCATATAATGTGTTTTGCACATCATGTACACCTTTTCAGAATTCTTATTATGGAGAAATTTATAATGTGCATTCCTGAAACATAAAAAATGTTCCGAATTATTTTGATAAAAAAACTTATAATTATATTACATATATTATAATAAAATATATATTGTATATATTTTTTGTATTTTTTTTTTATAAGTATGCACATCATAATAGTTCTTGGTGATCACTAGAGATGATAAAATACCCCGATTTGCGTCCTCAACTATCCTTGCTCTAATGGGATGAGTTCGGGGTGGTTGAATAGGGTAGGAAATTTTTTTGAAAAACCCGATTGGGTTCGAGTCGGGGGTAAGGGAGAGTGTTTTTTTTTTACCTGAACCCTACTCGACTCACAAATATAGTAATAAATAAATAATATTACATATGTATGTAATATGTGTATAATATATTGTTAAATTTTTATAAAAAAAAAAAAGGAAAAATTATGTAAATAGATCCTGTAGTTTATACAATGTGTCAATTTGATCCCTGTATCTTCAATTTGCTCGATTTTGTCTTTTAATTTAACGGATTGTGTCATTTTAGTCCAATAAATAACGGTTGTTAAGTTAATTTAACGGAAAGTCAAATAATGTGTCAATTTTGTTCCTATATTTTTCACAATGTGTCAATTTATTCCCTGCAAAATGGAGAAAATTGAAATTATAGGGACCAAATTGACACATCGTTTAAAGTACATGGACCAAATTGACACATTGTTTGACCTTCCGTTAAATTAACTTAACAATCGTAATTTATTGGACTAAAATGACACAATTCGTTAAATTAAGGGGCAAAATCGAGTAAATTGAAATTACAGAGACCAAATTGACACATTGTGTAAACTACAGGAACTATTTGCATAATTTACCTAAAAAAATATATAATATCTATACAATGTATTATTGTTTTTTATTATATTATATATAAAATAGAATTTTAATATATGTATAATATATAATATGTATTTTTGATTATAAATAACATTTTCTAAATTTAATTATTAAATTTTAATATTATTATTAAATTTTTGATTATGTTGTGGATCGGGTAATGTCGAGGTGGGGGTTATATTTGCGGGTGTGAGTGTAGGGAGAGTTTCATGAGGATTAGGTTGAGGGTGGGGGCAAGCAGTAAAAATGAGTGTAGGGGTCGGAGTAGGAATTAAAACATTACTAGACTTGTTTTGCATTTTGGTAGCTGTGGGGAGATCAAACAGCTCTTCCAACTAGGTTTTTCGGAATCATATTGAGAGGATCGTGAGTTATGGCTAACAAAGGGAGTCTTGGTGGTTGGATCCCAGTGGTGAAGCAAAGAGGTAGGCAACCCAATCCTAACTCAAGGTCTGATAGTCGTAGATCGAGTTTGATTTCGCTCTTCGTGGACAACTTGCCTGAATCTATGGCACCAAAGAATCTCTATGATCTGTTCAGCAAATTTGGAGTGGTCAAAGACGTATTCATCCCACATAAGAGAAGGAGAGTAACAAATTCCAGATTTGGGTTCGTACGATATGACTGCTCCATTGCAGCTAGCATAGCAGAACAAAAAGCAAATGGTTTGTGGGTTGATGATAAATCTCTATCAGTTCGAATTGCAGCGTTTGATAGACACACAGAGGCAAGGCAGCGATGGAAAAAGGTAGCAACCAGGCAACCAATGGTTAGAAACTCATCTGGTATGGCCAAAAACTCCATCTGGAATTATCGCACTGATGGAAGGTCGTGTGCAGAAGTTATCAAAGGGGATCAAACTAAACCTGCTTCTACGACAACAATCAGAGTAGAGGAATCAGGAAACGGTTAGCTCTATGAAAGTTTGATCATGAGACTCAAACCAGATCACACCTCTGTGCAGGTAAAAAATGAGCTCATTAAAAGAGAAGAGCTAAACGTGCTGGTAAGAGAAGGAGGTGGTCGAGATGTTTTTCTTTCATTCCTGTCCAAAGAAGATTTCATGGGTAAAAAGTCTATGGTTGTGGGATGGTTCCATGACTGGTGTGAGTACATCACAGTGTGGAGCCCTGGTATGTATCTACAGCAACAGAGGCAAGTTTGGATCAGTTGTTTTGGGGTTCCCCCAAACCTCTGGAGTTCAAACACTTTCAGAAGGATAGGAAGCACATGGGGTGAGGTGGTGTCCCTGGATGGGAATATAGGTGCACCAAATTCTTTTCGTAGTGGCAGACTCAAAATAGTTACTGTTGTCATGGATCCGATAAATACAAGTCTCAACCTGGAGTGTAAAGGAAGAGTATATCCTGTTCGAGTTCTTGAAGAACAGAGTGTTGAGGAGGTTAGTTCCAGTTGTAAAGAAACTATCTCGAAGAAGCCAGTTGAAGCTGTATGTTCCAAAATCAATGGTGCAATTCATCCCAGCCAAAAACACAACCCACAGGAGGAAGATGGTGACACAGCAGATGACATGGCAGGAGCGTCTACTAGAGCCAATAAGGGCTCGGCATCTGGGCTGAAGGCTATGGATGAGCTAGCTATAGGAGGCAGTTGGAGTAGCACATCTGTTGTTGCTGAGACTATAGACTGTGTTGAGAATTCAAATGAAGCAGGCACGTGTGTGGCTGAATCAGTACTGCCACTGATAAGTCTACACCAGAGGAGTAATCATTATGCCCAAAAAGGTGTAGAAGAGCAGCTACTACCGCAAAATCTGCAGGAGTGGGTCGAGTGTGATCATGATTCTCAGAAAAGGCTAACAGTAGACCAGGCAGTAGAGGGCCAGATCATTACCTCGGGCTTTATCAAAAGCCTAAGTCAGTCTCCAAATGAGAGGCCTGGCATCTGTATAGAGATAGCTCTGGGCCAAGATCATAATGGGCTGCAGCCCAATGAGCCAAGGAACCTGAATTTTTTATCCTCTGGGCCTCTTATTAGTGGATCAAATATTCTTGGTGTGGAGCAGCCGTGTGGAGCTTCAGGCGTGAGTCCACAAACTAAGGCCATTGATACTTACAAGCAACCCATTTCAGGCTCCTCCATCAGCCATATTAACAAAGGTAAAAGGAAAGTTACTAGAAGAAAAGGGTTAAAGTACTCACTACTTGCAGGAAGGTTCTCTGGTTTTGCAAGCAGGGTAGGTCACAAAGGAGCTGGTTCAAGCTATGGGTCCAAATCAGGAATTAAAGCTAAATCATCATCTGTTCACTTCCTCACCCAGTCATATTTCAGAATCAATCCACACCTCCTCTTCTAAGGAAACTCTACATGAGGCCATTGTAACACTTCAGGTTGGCAAAATTCTAGGGATTGATTATAAGGGTCAGGAATCTGAGGTTGTCAAGAAATTCATGCACATGGAGGAGCATGATAAAGTGCGAATGATTGGAGGACCTGGTATTGTAGAATAACCAGTTTCCTCATGGGGGCTATCTGGAGTATGTCTGTTGCCCATGAAGATTCTAAGCTGGAATGTCAGAGGTCTACGTAGGCCTGAAAAGAGGAGGAAAATCAGGAAGCTATTGTATGATAGGGAAGTAGATTTGGTTTTGCTCCAAGAAACAAAGCAATCTAGTATCACAACCTTGTTAGTAAAAAGTCTTTGGCCTAGAGGTAAATTGGAATTCATGACTGTAGATGCTGCTGGCCTATCTGGTGGATTAATCTGTATTTGGGATCCTGAGGTCTTCCATCTTTCAGATTGCTGCTGTAGCGGGAACTTCATTCTTTTGTCAGGTAAGGTTCATAATTCTTTTGACTGTGTTGTGGTTAACATCTATGCCCCAAATGATATAATAAGGAGGAAGGCTTTATGGGAGAATCTGTTAACTTTGAAAACAAAATTTTCCAACCCATGGTGCCTTGGTGGAGACTTTAATGAGATTAGGAATGTGGGGGAAAGAGTAGGAGTTTCTCGCAGGGACAGAGGCATGCAGGAGTTTAATGACTTCATTGAAAACTGTGAGGTGGTCGATGTCCAAATGCTAGGCAGAAAATTCACCTGGTGTAATACTTTTGAAGGGAAAAAGTGGAGTAGAATAGATAGATTTCTTCTCAGTCCTGAATGGTTAGTGAGATATAAACTTAAACTCTGGGGCCTCCCAAGAACTATTTCTGACCACTGCCCATTTCTACTCATGGAGGATGGTAGGGATTGGGGGCCCAAACCCTTCAAATTTCTGAACGCATGGACCCTACATCCATCACTGGCTCCCTTGGTAGAGAGCAATTGGGGAGAACTACAACTGAATGGATCGGCAGGTTTCATTCTGAAGAGGAAATTGCAGTCCCTAAAGTTGGCTTTAAGAAAATGGAGTCAAGAGTCTTATGGTAATGTTGCTAAGAAATTAGAAGCCTCTGAAGCTGCTTTGCATGATCTTGATCTAAAAGCTGAATCCAGTCCCCTGGATGAAAGTGAATTGGTGCTACAAAGAGAGACAAGGAATGAAATGTGGTCTTTGAGCAGGAAGATGGAATGAGAATGGCTCCAGAAATCTAGGTTGGATTGGAATCTAAAAGGGGATAGGAACACAAGGTTTTTTCATGTTATGGCCACTAGTAGACAATCCAGAAACACTATTAATTCCATCACAATTGGGGATGTGGTCATTGAGGATCCAGTTTCTGTCAAGAATGAGGTTTGGCTTCACTTTTCCAGCCTTTTCAAAGACGACTGGAAAGTGAGACCAACCTTGTCAGGTGAATTCAAAAATGTCAGGCTTAGCTCTCACTTCCATGGGCTTGAAGCAAATTTTTCTGAAGATGAAGTTTGGGCAGCAGTAAGTGATTGTAATGGGAACAAAGCACCAGGACCTGATGGATTTAATCTGTTGTTCTTCCAAAAATTTTGGAAAGTGCTCAAAGGGGAAGTCCTCAATTTTATGCAAGAGTTTCATGCCAGTGGCAGATTATTCCCAGGTTTGAATAGCTCATTCATTTCTCTTGCCCCAAAGAAGGAGAAAGCTATAACACTAAATGAATTCAGACCTATTAGTCTGATTGGTTCCATCTACAAAATTCTATCTAAAGTCCTAACAAATAGATTGAAGCTAGTTATGCCTTGGATTATAGGGGATACACAATCTGCCTTCCTGCGTGGTAGGAACATCTTGGATGGTATCTTGATTGCAAATGAAGTCGTGGATAGTTGGGTCAAATCAAAGAAAGCTGGGTTGCTATTTAAAATAGATTTTGAGAAGGCTTTTGACTCCATCAACTGGAATTTCCTTTCTTCAATGTTGGCAAAATTTGGGTTTGGCAAAAAATGGATCTCTTGGATTCAGGAGTGTGTTACCACCGCTAGAATTTCAGTTCTTGTCAATGGATCTCCCACCAAGGAGTTTAACCCCCAAAAAGGGCTCCGGCAAGGTGATCCCTTATCACCATTCCTTTTCAATTTGGCTGTTGAGGCATTAAATATCCTTCTTCAGAGAGCTATGGATTTGAGATTGCTTAGAGGGGTATTAGTTGGAGCCAATGTGGAGGTGAATTTATCACACCTCCAATTTGCAGACGATTCACTCTTGTTCTGTGAAGCTGAGCTATCAGAGGTGCTAAGCTTGAAAAGAATTCTTCGATGCTTTGAAGTGGCTTCAGGACTTAAAATTAATTACCATAAAAGTGTGGTTTGTGGGATTGGCATCTCCGGATCTACCCTTACTGAGTTTGCTTCCCTCTTGAACTGCAAGTCCCAAAATCTACCCTTAAAGTATCTAGGTCTACCCTTGGGTGCAAATCCTAGAAGGAAGAAAACTTGGAAACCAGTAGTTGAAAAGGTAAAACTAAGGCTAGCTAGTTGGAAAAGGCGGCTACTATCTTATGTAGGTAGATTAACCTTGGTGAAAGCTGTGTTATCAAGTATACCTGTGTACTACTTATCACTATTCAAGCTACCTGAGGGAATTGCAAAGGAGATAGACAAAATTCAAGCATCATTCTTATGGGGAGGGCCAGATCTAAAGCGTAAAATTCATTTAGTAAAATGGTCAGAGGTTACCAAGAGTATTAAGCAAGGTGGTTTTGGGGTTCGAAGAATCAGAGATGTGAATGTGTGTCTACTTCTAAAATGGTGGTGGAGATTTGCTTCTGAACCAATGTCACTTTGGTATAAGGTTATTTGCAGTAAATATCGGTTCCTTGGTGGGAAATGGGTTCCAAACCCAAGTTTAAACTCCTCTCCCTCATATATCTGGAATGGCATAGTGGCAGCAGGTGAGCAAAACCAGTCCCTTTCCCTTTTCTATGTAGCAACCTCCAGTTAAAGGTGGGAAATGGTTCTCGCATCAGTTTCTGGGTTGATCCTTGGTGTGGAAATCTCTACCTCAAAGATGAGTTCCCTCGCCTCTTCAGTTTATCTTTACAAAAGGATGGTCGTCTAAAGGACTTTGTGGAAGTATCTGGCGCAACTAAGAATTGGTTATTCACATTTAGGAGGCCACTCTTTGTTTGGGAAAAGTCTGAATTGCTAAGGCTCTATGGCATTGTAGGTTCAGCCCCTTCACTTCAGTTGGAGTCTCCGGACAGTGCAGTTTGGAGGGCAGCCAAGACAGGGCAATCTTTTGTGGCTAACCTTTACAATCATACCATCAGTGCTTATGGAGGGACTGAAAGCTTCAGTCGTCTGGTGTGGATCAAGTTTCTTCCTTCTAAGGTCCAGTTCTTTGGTTGGCTCGCATGGAAATACAAGATCAAAACTGCTGTTTTCTTGCAGCAGATTGGAGTCTTGCCTAGTTCTGCCTCTTCATTGTGCGTATTTTGTAAATCACAGCAGGAATCTTTGGAGCATGTTCTCATGCTCTGCCCACTTGTGTGGAGAGTATGGTCCGGTCTTCTACAGTGGTGGGGGGTATCTTGGGTTATTCCTGACTCTGTCATTGCTTTGCTGCAATGGTGGTCAGGCTACCCTTGCAGGAAAGTTGAGCTGCGGATTTGGCGTGCCTTACCTCTGGTAACACTATGGTCAATCTGGAAGCATAGGAATGATTGTCTCTTTAATGCGTCTAATCCAAGTCTGCAGGAGCTGCGAGAGCTGATTCTCATTAGACTGGCTTTCTGGCTTAAGGCTGCCTCAAAGGAGCTCCATTTTTCGGTTTCAGATTTCCTCTACAACATCTCAAGGGTGAGGCAAGGTCTGTTATAGTTTGTTGAGTCATGTGAGCTTCTGGGTTTTTTGAAAATCTTTATTTCAGTTTGATGTGCTGTTTTGCTGTTTTGAGACCAACCTGCTGTGCGCTTCTGGTTTTTAAAATTTTTTGTTTCAGTCTGCTGTGTTATTTTGCAGTTTTTAAGCCTAGTCTGCTGTGAGTTTCACTATTTCTGATGGCTGCTAGTGAAAAGGTTGTTTGATTTGAGTATGCAAGCTGCTGTGATCTGTTCTGATCTGTTTTGCTGTGTATGCAACCTGCTGTTCTGATCTGCTTTGGTCTAAGTATGCACGTTTCTGATCTGTTTTGATGGCTGCAACTGTTCTACTCTAATGGCTGCAAGTGTTCTGCTGGTGTTTTTGTTCTATACCTGTCAATCTGGTGTTTTTGTTCTATACCCGTCTTCTTCTTCTCTTTGTTTATTTTATTGTTGGCTTGTGTAACTGGTTTCTCACCAATCTTCAGAGTGCAACTTCAATGGGTATAGTTCTGGGAGTGCAACTGGGAGTGATCTTGTTTATACTACTTTTCCTGTTTCTGACCTTGTGTCTATAGAATTGTTATTTTTGAAAAATTCACAAACTCATAAAATTTCTACTGTTGCTATTCAAGTTGTGGGAGTGATCTGTTACTGCTATTGTTCTCTTTCTGAACTGTTATCTGCTGCTTCGAAAGCAGTTGCTGCCTATGCTTTGCTATTCTAATATGGATTGGTCTTGTGGAGGTAGCACTGCTGTAAAACTTGATCTGTTCTGGTGAAGTTCTGGTGGTCTGGTGCTCTATGTATGTGGAATGGTCTTTTGAAGTTTGGTCTGCTACACTAATGTATCTGCACTATGCTATATGTTGAATCTGCACTGGGCTTGTTTGTTGTCCTGTTATCATCATCTGTATCTGCACTGGGCTTTTCAGGTGATCTGCACTGGGCTTGTCTGCTCGTTTGTGGTCTTTTTTTTTTTATATTTTTTATTTTGGTTTCTTCGGTTGGTTGCTCACCAACTCTGGGGGTGCTGCAAATGATATGATGGGCTTTTTCGTGCCAACCTAGTTAGGATGTTTCAGTCCATCGTGATGCCTCTGCACTTCCCTTTCTTTATTGATGTATTTGCCTTGTACTTTGTACCTCATTTTACATCAATGAAGCTTCTTTGTCTTGCCATTCAAAAAAAAGTGTAGGGGTCGGATAGGAGACCCTTGACTCATACCTTATCCGTTTCATGAGAGTTGGGTTGAGTGTGGGAGCAAGCAGCAAAAATGAGTGTAGGGATGGGATAGGAAACTCTTGACTTATACCTTATCCGTTGTCATTCTTAATGATCACAGACTAACCCTAATTTTGCATTGGTACCGACAGTTAATCCATATTTGGATTCTAATGTCAAATTTTGTTGCTTCAAAAGGTATATTTTGATTAACCCAAAGAGACAAAAGTATATATCTTTGAAACTTTTTAGCTAAAGTTGAGCTGAGAATAAGACGTTTTGCAAAATTCAACTTGATTGACAAAAAAAAATTTTCACTGTAAAAAAAGATCGATGGTGTCTTGTCGAAAAGATGAACAAAGCAACTTTGTCAAAACTGAGATAAACTAATGTTCATGCCAATTTTTTTTTCTCTTTTTCTTTTTCTTTTTCTTTTTCATACATATTCTATTTCTCATCAGATTTATTTTATTAATTTATTTCATTTTTAAGTATTCATAAAATAGAAATAATTTGTGTAGGATTCATAATATTAATTTTTTTTTATCATGTCACATAAAAATTAAATAATTTTGTAAAATATTCTAATAATATATAAGCACTTTTGCATATTGAGACTTTATTCTTCAAAAGTGGCTCAATCAAACAAACTAATTAGTAACATTGTGCCCTATATAGGGCCGGCCCCGGATAAAATTTAGAAGGGAAAAAAAAAAAAAAGATTTCAGAAATAGAATTGAACGGCATTAAACAAGTCAGGATTAGTTCCCCTCTACAATAACTCGGGGATTCTATTTGAATCTAAAATATGTTTTAGTATGTTCAATTTAAATTCAAAAATTTTAATGCTTACTATATCTTAATATAAATTTACTAATAACGACAATACAAATTAAATCCTAAAATAAATTTTTTTCTCATAATACATTATAATCAGTTATTCCTATTCAAATCTCTATATCTTCTTTCCCAAGAGATCAATGTTATTTCTTTTTCTTTTTCTTCTTCTTCTTTTTCTTCTTCCTTCCTCCAAAACTCCAATCCATCCTACCAAACCTCACCATCATCATCAACATCATTGTTTTTTATTATTTTGAAACCCTAAACCCTAGAAGAAAGTTTGAATAAAATCAAATAATGGATGAGAGTAATAATCAAAATAGTTTTTTAAAGCAACACATCAAAAATGAGGTAAGTATTCGTATAAAGGGGTTTCACAATTTTTGTAGAGCACCATCAATTATTTTTTATATCGTTTTTTTGACAAATTTAAAGGACCCAGTAGTTAGATTAACAATAGCATAGTATTGGAGTTGTTTTTATTTTGTCATTTAAATAGTATATTGTTTGAGAACTACTTTTTCTTGTTAGTGCTTGATACTTATGTGCTTATAAGTTTGGTTTTTATTTTTTCATGAACATTCTTATGGATAATTTATAATGTAAAAGTTTTTTTTTCTGTATTGAGAAGTTTTATAATACTTATTTAAAAGTTTGATTTTTTTTTTTCTATATTTATAATGCTTATGTGCTTATAAGTTTGATTTTTTTTTTTTTTTTTGGTATTTGAGAATTATTTTTTGTATTGAAAAGATTTTGGAATAATTTAGTTTTTTTAGCTTGTTTATTATTTATTATTTGGGTTTACCTTAAGGGTAATTTAGGAAAAATAATAAGGTGTAATGAGAGTAAAATAAAATTTTAAATAATTAGAAATTGGGAGTACTTAATAATTTTTTGGGTATAAATAAAATCCCCCCAATAACTCTCATGTTACCATTCAATCTAAAAAACTAATTCAATTATACAATTAAGTCTTCAAATTAAAACATTAATAAGAAATTAATACAATAATAAGTACTCACAATATGAGTAAGAGGATTAAATAAGATTTTATTAAAAGAGCAACTCTTCAGACCAGATTGAGTTTGGCTCACTGTAGGACTCATATTAGACTTGTTTAGATAATTCAAATTATTCATCTTATGAGTTTTATCGAACATATTATTCATACTAGAAATCATAATAGATTGAATATTAATAACTAATTCATTGAATTATATTTATTCAGAAAAAAAAAAATTAAACAAACTGCATAATTTTAAAAATAATTTACTCCGTATCTATTTCTTTATAAGAGGGATAGGGCCGAATCGACGACAAGTGCTTTAAATGATCATCAACCGTTCACTCGGGGGGATGATGATCAGATCAGTCAGCAGTCTGGCCCACCACACTTTATAGTAGTACGTCAGACACCGTTGGATCTTTATTAATTTGAGTGATGGTGTATCACGTAAGCATGGAAACTCACAAGCAGGGGATAGCTGTATGCCGTTGAAGGAACGGAATATACCCTTACCGGTGACGCTATCATATCTAATAATGAGCTGTCAGCTCTTTTTCTTTTTTTTTTCTTCTGATTTTGCTTTCAGTTCAAGTACCGATTTTCCTCCCAGACTGTGGAGAGAGAGAGAGAGAGAGAGAGAGAGAGTAACTTACAAGTTATGTCATTTCACATCTCAGGTGACTGCTCATCCTCAACAACAATTTAAAAAAAAAAAAAATTAATTAATTTTTGTAATTTTGGTCAACATGTGAAAATTCATTTAAATGCATTAAAAAGAGTATATAAATATGTGAACATGTTTGGGAGAATTGTTAAAAATGGATAGAAAATAAAATAATTGAAATATAAATGGAAACTTAAAAACAAGTATTGCTAAGGGGTGGTTTGAGATGATATAAATAAGTGTACTTTTTGACTTTTTGTGAAATACGGGTTGAGTATGGATTGGGTTTGAAGTGATGTGGTAGAGAGGTAATGTGACTTAAATAAGATGATGTGACTTAAATAGGATAGTGACTTTTTGACTTTTTTAGAGTACCCTAAAAGTTAAATCTACTTTGTAGATCGACTGATATGTTAAGATAATTGGTTAATAATTAAATATTGAAAAATTTATTAAGAAATCTTTTTTCAAACATTCGTATCCCAATTAATCCATAATATATCATTGTATTCCAATAAGTCCTATTATTTGGACATTTGATTCACCAAATCTTAATTTTCATACTCAAGGTATTTATGTATAATTTTATTTTTACAAATATTTTTTGAACGGTTAGCAATTTGATAATTTGAGCGTTCATATTTTACGATATGAATATTCACATTTAATGTGTGAATGTTCATATTTTACGATGTGAATATTCATATTGACTGTGTGAACATTCACATTGATAGTGTGAATATTCATATTACGGAACATTCATACTGTCAATATGAATATTATTATTAGGGATATTTTAATAAATTATGTCACCCATAAGACTTATTGGAATATAAGAAAATAATTTAGACTAAATAGAAGATAAGCAGGTAAAAAGAGATTTATGAATAAGTTTCCCTTAAATATTCTCTAATTATCAACTAATCATCTTCTTGATACATCATTGAATTTAAAAAATGAAACTAAAAGGTAGACTTATATATATTATTTTCCATTACAAAAATATAGTTATAATTTAGGTCTTGTTTGACAAATGGCTTTTTTAGTCAAAAAGTCAAAAAGTCACTAAAAAAATCAACTTATACTAAAAAGTCAAATATTCTTTTTTTTCTCTACTTTTTGTACATCTTTTCATAAAAAATCAAAAAATCATTCTAAATATACTAATTTTTTTTTATCATATTTTAGTCAAAAAATTAAAAAATTATTAAAAAAGTTTGTTTCCAAACGAAACCTGATTAGCCTCCTTCCCTACTCTTCCAAGGCACTGAGGATCTCATCTTTCACACTTTTCAATTTTTAATTTATTCAAATAAGTTCCTAATAAATTTTCAAATTGAAACTAATCATTTTGTTTTTAACAACAATTAACCAAAACCAAAACAACCCCCCCCCCCCCCCCCAAAAAAAAAAAAAAAATTAGCCATCTAATTTATTAGTTGAAAATGTACAAAAAAGACCAAATTAATCTGTAAAGATATATACACAAATTATATTAGTAGTCTCTATATTTGAGCACTTTTGTCATTTTGGTTTATATATTTTTAATTGACTTAATTTTGACTTTTAATTTTAAATTTTGTGTCAATTTGGTCCAATTAATAAATTCGTTTGGATTTTTGACAAAACATGATTATTGAGTTGGTTGAGATTAACTCACCAAGTTTGACAAATTTATAATTTTGCCTCTAAGAGTATGACACATGCAGCTTATTTACGTATTTTTCATAAGAAAATGTTAATAATTATAATCAATTAGACTAAATTTAAAAAAAAATCATAAATTTAGGATAAAAAAAATCAATTAAAATTATAAAAACAAAAATAATACTAGGATCACAGTATAAGGCCTATCAATCTAATTTACCCCATATATATATCCACATGCATTGCACGGCCATAACTTTTACAATTATAATCGGTTGTTTCCATTAATGTACAATTTTTTCCTAAAACTATTACTTTGACTAGGGCTGAGCAAGTAATTCGTGAAATCCGTAATCTGATCTAGTCCAGTCCAATCCGATAGGTTTGGATTGATTTTTTGAATCCGCGGTTCGGTTCCGGATTGAAGAATTAAAAATCCGAAGTCTACGGATTGGTTCCGGATTGAATCCCACGGTTCCGAATTGGAACCGATCCGGACCGTATACAAATAGTCTATATTTTTATTATACATCTTCCCCCATAGTATCTTCTCTTAATTCTATATAAAATCTAAACTCAAACCTAAAACCGTATAATATCTTATTTTATTACTTTTGTTGGTTGGTTTTTAGTTTTAATTTGTAATGGTTTAAATACTTATAGTGAAACCAGTTTTCTTATGGTTGTTTAAATTTTAGAACAGTATGTCGCTATTATAGAAAAATATGTTACTATTGTGGAACTAATATAGCGCTATGTTTATATTTTTATAAAATTAAAGTGTTATATATATTTTTGTTATTTAGGGGTTGTTTGGGATGACCTAAATAAGTGCACTTTTTGTCTTTTTACGAAAAGATGTGCAGAAAAGTAGAGAGGTGATGTGATGGAAAAAAGATAAAAAGATAAAAAGATGGATTATTTGTAGGTTGCCAAACTTGGCCTTAATTATGTGAATCCGTGGTCTTAAACCGATCCAATCCGTATTTAAATGGATTGGTTCGGATTAGTTCCATGATTTAAACGAATTGGATTGGTTCCAATTTTTTAGGAACCGTAAATAACGGATTGGTCCTAATTTTATCCCAATCCAATCCAATCCGGACCATGCTCACCCCTAACTTTGACAACAATGTTTGCAATCAAAATAGTGTGCAATGATGATGCTCTCTCTCTCTGTCTCTCCCCCCAACAACCTCAACAAAAGAAGAAAGAAAGGAGTGGGTTGGAGGGGCACAAGGTTTTCTTGATTTTTGGGGGTAGAGGTGGCACAAGTTGGAGGGGCATTAGTGTGTATTGAAAACCGACAAAAGTTTTGACTGCATTGCCTTGTGCGTGATGTTAATGGAATATGAAACCGTGGCGTGTGGGCGTGAAAGGGGAAGGCAAGCGTGGGCCTCGCTGACACCCGCAGTCTCCACCCGCCACCCGCCTCCCACCACCACCACCACGAGCAGCTGAGCATGGTGGCATTGGCATTGATGACTACGCACCCAAATGGGTTTTGTATTGAATGCACATATTAATAAAAAATTTATAAAAAAAAATACAGTCTGCTTTTATATTCTTTTATTTTTTCACTTGCCATTTGATTTTTTTTTTCTTACTTTGCTTATTAATGTTTTAAATTTTTTTTAAATTTATTATTAAAATTAATTTATATTCAAAATTATACACAAAAATATCAAGTTACCTGGCATATGATATAAAATATATATATATATATATATTATATTAAAATTTGAATTTGTGTCAGATGTGTAAATTATACATAACATAATATTTATATATCACATGGTTATTAATGTGTCATTTCTTATCTAATTTTTAATACAAATTAACTTTTAGAGTAAATTGTAAAAAACTTGAAATATGAAGGGTGGAAATGGAATTTTTTTTTGGGGGAGGGGGGGACTTGAAGGGTCAAAGTAAGAAAATGACCAAATTTATAGGGGCAAAGTCTAATTTACTCTAAACTTTTTATACAAAATTCTTTATCAGAATAATAATATATTATTGTGATTTTTGTAAGGCTTGGTTTGGTATATTCTAAAAAAGTTAAAAAGTCAAAAAGTCACTATCTTATTTAAGTCACATCATCTTATTTAAGTCACATCAACTTTCTACCACATCACTTCAAACCCAACCCATATTTCACGTTTTTTTTTCGTAAAAAGTCAAAAAGTACATTTATTTACATCATCCCAAACTAACACTAAGGGTTGGTTTGGGGTATCCTAAAAAAGTGCACTTTTTGTCTTTTTACGAAAAGATGTGCAGAAAAGTAGAGAGGTGATGTGATAAAAAAAGATAAAAAAATAAAAAGATGGATTATATAGATTATGCCAAATCTAGCCTAAATATCATTTAATATAGACTTTAAAGCAATTGAATCCATGTTAGTTATTAAATTGAAAATGTTAGGAACCCCAAATATTTTATCAAATGCTTTACATGGGTGTGAGACCTTGAGACATTTGATAAAACATTTGGTCCCACACCTTTGTGAGTCCTATGTGAGTCTCATACCCATGTAAGACATCAAATAAAACATTTAGTAAAATATTTGAGATTTCTAATATTATTCTATTAAATTTGAAGCAAAAATTGCTTTATAATGGGAGTGAAGTGTGTTACCAAGATCCGATTTTTATTTACACCAAGTATGCCGTTACTTTTATAATTTTAAGATGACTAGACAGTTTATATGTCCGATAGATATGTTATGAAATTAATCAATTAAAAAATAAATAAATAAATTATCAAAATTTAAAATCAAACAGTTTAATAAGAGTAAAAGATATGATAGTGTTTACACCAATTTAGAGTCCTATTAATAAGTTTAAAAATAATCATATTATTATGTATAAATTTTTCATTTATGACATCACTCATAAAATACAAGAAAAGTCTATTAACACATATCATAAAAACAAGTAGAAGAAAAAGAAAAAACATAAGACGCTTTTACTAATTTTCAAAACATTTTTAATTGGATTTGCAACTCTCTCTATCCATCTTTAACACTTTTTAATATTTTATAATGCCGAATATAAAAATTTGATAAATTTATGAGTCTATCCCATCGTTTCGTTGGTTTCTATCTTATTATTGGTTAGATGGTACCGACGAACTAATCCAGGCACTGAAATTCACGAACCTCTATCTTTAATGATGTTATTCAATTATCGGATAAAATTAAGAATAAAGATTTGTGGCTCTATAAAGTGTGGTCCTAATGGCCCTAATTTCTTTTTTTGGAAAAAATTGTTTTTTTTTTCTTTTTTTTTTTTGCCTTGTTTTTTTTTTGTTGCCTTATATGGAAATTTAGGGCCATTCGGGCCTCTAAATTTCGAGCTACCAACCGGTAGCTTAAAATTAAATGCTCACATTTTTTTATCCAAAAATTGTTTTAATAAAAATTAAAAAATTACCTATGAAAAATGAATTTATTTAGATTAAAAATATTATTTACTTTTAACAGATTAAAAGTATTTTATGCACTAAAATATTTCCAACAACACCTTCCAATGTTACTATTATCATTGTCATCTCTATCAATGTCACTGTCAAAATTTGTATTGATTTGTCTCTATACAATCCACGAGAGTTTGAGATTTGTTTGGTTTGTTTTTCAGAAAAATTGTTAGAAAAAATTTTCTACAAATAAATTTTCAAAAGTAATTAAATCAAACAAATTTTTTTCAAAAAAATTTCAAAATTTTGTTTGGTTACCTACTTTCCAAAATCACACACACTCTCCCTCTCATATACATCATATCAATCACTTTTTTCAAAACTTTCTCTCCAAAACAATTTTCCAAAACTATTTCTGAAAAAAGGCAAATCAAACAAGTTTTCGTACTTTTTATTTCAAAAACTACTCTACAAACACAAACCAAACACACCCCAAATCTTTTAACTCAATCAATTCTTCCGTATGTAGTAACCTAAATTCATTTGGGATTTATCCAACAAGAACAAGGGATGAAGGAGTTAGTCATAAAAATATATATTAAAAATTAAAAATATCGTTACTTTACACCTTTGCAAGAATGGTAAAGGTGCAATGTATTACATTTTTATGTAAAATTTGTACTTATTTAAATTGTCAAAACATTTTTTCCTGTACAAAATGTTTTTATCCTGAATAATATTTGAGAGTTTTAATTTGAATGTTTTAATGCAGTTCTAGTGATGTGAAAAGTGTCCATGTAAAGATAGGGCTCACACTCCTCTCTCAATCTCTCTCTTTTCCACCTTAGTAGAACTCCATTTAGAGTTCTGGTATTAAAGTTATGTATCATTACTGTTCTATCCTAATATTTTTCTGTCTGTCATATAAAAATTAGTATAGAGAGAAGGGTATATTCTTATATTAAATTTATTTATAATTGCAAGTATGTGGTACTTTACATGTCCTAAGTCATTGATTGTGAAATTCGTTGCATTTACTAATACATTAAATAATAAATAAATGTAGTAATCATCATAGCATTCTAAGTAGTAACATGAAAATGAGAAGGTGGGCCGGGTTGTCCATGAGAGGACCCCTCTCATACAGCTTCTTCTCTATCCAATCACCAATTATGATTCGTAAAATTTGAGTTCGTAAAATTTAAAAATCATAACCTCTAGATCCTTAGTTTAATTTTTGACAAAATTAAAATTTTTGCTTTTTGTTGGGTGCTATGAGAGATTTTGCCTATTGAAAGTATAGAAAGAATAGTACACTTTGGCCTAAAAATTAAAATTTTTGCTTTTTGTTGGGTGCTATGAGAGATTTTGCCTATTGAAAGTATAGAACAAATAGTACACCTTGGCCACATTGGCACTTAGGCTCTATTTGATTGGGATATATAATGGAGGATATATCTCTTTGACCAGATATAGGGGACAAAGAAAAATATTTGAGTCTCACCTTTTTATATCCTTTGTTTGGTTATTGGATATGAAATCTAGTGATATATTATATTATTTCATATTTTAAACATATTATATCTTGTTAGGTTTTTATTCTTGGTAGTCTTGTTTGACAAAACTCTTTTTAGTTGTACTTGTTTTCGCGCTATTATTTCAGTGAGACTATGAGTTTTTAGATGCGAATTCAACTCGAATTGTGCCTTGCAGATAAGTTTGTGTTGTTAATTCTTCATAATTGCCATTTCGCTGACTATGACGGGGCAAAAATGCATTCAAAGTTGCCTGTTCGCTTGAGCGGCTGTTTGTACGGTCGAGCGGAGAATGTTGGGTTCCGGAAGTTTGACCTGTCTGCAAATATACTGTGGCGCGTGCTTTTACGCTCGAGCGTCCATTTCCTCGCTTGAGCGTACATCCTAGTTTGGAACATGCGTTATAGAGTTCCCGCTCGAGCGTCCATTTTTACGCTCAAGCGGACTTCGCGATTTCTGATTCTATAAAACCTCAAGTTGCTCCAAATCTAGGATGACATTTTTCAGATCTTCTTTGAGGGTTTTAGAGTTTTCTTTTGAGGCTATTTTACTTGATTTCTTTGATGTTTAATTGGGTATTCAACTCATGGTTTAAGAAGTATACATCAAATGATTGTTTGTTTATTCAATACAAAAGAGAGTGTTATTCTTCGGTGAATTCCGTGGAATTCAGGCCTGAAGCTTTGGTGGACTCTAAAGTGGTTCATTGTCGTGATTCAACATCGGCGTTGTGGATTCAACGTTGGGCAAGACAATTCCGATGTGAAGATGGGGCTGGAAGTGGCACATAGGGGTCGGTTCAATTCAGGCGTGAATTGCTAGATAATTGAAAGTACACTTGTGTAATTCCTTTATATCTTTTTAGTAGATTATTTTGTGGCTGTTGCTCGTGATTTTCTTTTCATAATTGGAAGCGCTCCAATTGTGGTTTTTCCATGTTAAAATCGTTGTGTCGATTTGTCTTGATTGTTTGATTGAGATTGTTTTACTGCTTAAAATTGATATATAATCACAAATCAATATCTATGGGACGTTTAGATTTTTCATAACTCATTATGTATCTATAAGTATTAAATATTCTGTCTTACCCTTATATTCAATTCGAACAATCAAACACGATCTCAGAAAAAGAATATATTTGTTTAGACTCTCTTGGGTCTCTACTTGTAACTAGAACCCTTTCTGATCTCTTAGACTCTCTTGGCTCTCTAGTAACTAGCACCCTTGCTGACAAGGTTGTTAAGATCGCGATCCGGATCGTAGGATCGTACGATCCTACGATCCATTTTTGGAGAATCGATCTGGATCGTGATGAATCGCATTTTGTTCAGGATCGTAACAGGATCGGTGGGATCGTATATGGGATCGTAGGATCGTATTTGGATTGCGATCCTATAGGATCCTACTTTTGGCCTTTTTCCTCATATTTTTAATACAGGTTTGATGCTTTCTCTCTTTTCTAAAGACCCACGACATAAGATTAGGGCAAAAGATTGGGGAAAGTTAGTCACGAGAGCTGTAGCAGACGACGAAACCAGCAGTGAGAAGAATCCATCCAGCCTCCATCCAAGTATGCTTCTTCTTCTTCTTCTTCTTCTTCTTCTCTGTTCGACTCATTCTTCTCTTCTTCTCTGTGCTTCGACTCCTTCTCTTCTCCTCTGTTCGACTTCTTTTTATTCTTCTTTTTCTTCTTGTCTTCCATTTTTTTCCCCTTTTCTGCTACTGCTTTTTTTCTCTCTTCTTCCATTTTTCTATTTTTCATTCCCCTTTTATTTTTCCCCCTTTTCCCCTTCTTTTTCCATTTTTCCCCTTCTTCCAGTTTTCCATTTTTTTCTGTTGTCTTCTGCTCATGTTTCTGTTTTTTTTTTCCGTTATTTTTCTATTCTGTTTTTTTATTCTGTTCTATTTTTCATTTGGTTGCTTCCATTTTTTTCCCTCTTCTTCTTCTATGTGTCCTTTTTGTCTCACAAGTTTGTAAGGATGGATAAGAAGATGTTATGTCAACCTAATTTTGAACTTGTAATTTATTTTTGCAGATACCACCAAGGAAAAGTGCAGCTTCATACAGGTTTCACTATAAAGATTGGATTAAACATATACTTTTTTATTTTATTTTATTTTTTTAATGTGTTATGATGTGCAATAAGAAAACCAAATTTGTTATTGTGATTGTTTCGTTAAGTTTCATGGCTCTACTACTAACCCTTTTGCTTTGCTAAAAGTTTATCCATGAATTTATTATGCCAGCATCTTGACTGTAACTTGACTTTTTTCTCTTTGATATTTCACAACTATCAAATTGTATATTGTAATCAATTGATTCAGTGATATTCAATATATGATTGTAGGTTTGTGAATTGAGTTAACAATGTCTGCCTCTGGTTCTGGAAGAGGGAGGAAGAGGAAAAATGTTGCGGGTAACCGAACGGATCCTGGTTGGGAACATGGAATTGAAATAGATGTTGCAACCAAAAAGGTACAATGCATGTATTGTAACGTGACTCGATCGGGAGGTATATTTAGATTAAAACATCATTTAGCTTGTACTCATCAAAATGTTGAGCCATGTCCTCAAGTCCCAGAAGATGTTAGAGAAAAGGTCATGAGTCTTTTAAGAACTCAAACATTAGAGTCTCAAAATAAAAAGAGAAAGATGTTTGATGTTGGTGATGATTCTGAAGAGGAGGTGGAACTATTATCATGTCATCATCAAAACAAACAACAACGGGTGGGTGCCATGGATAAATTTGTGATGAAGAAATCTGGACGTCAAAATCAAAAAACTCTCAATCAAATGTTTAAGAAAGAAGAGAGAGATGATGTTTGTCAAACTATAGCTCATTTTTTTTTACACTAGTGCAATTCCTTTTAATTGTGTCAACAACCTATATTTCCACTCATGGTTAAGAAGATTGGGGATTATGGAAAAGGACTTGTGCCACCATCTTACCATGAAATTAGGGTGACATTTTAAAAAAAAGAAGTGCATGAGACACTACAATTGGTTGATGAGTTTAAGGAACAATAGAAGAAGACCGGATGTACAATTATGTCGGATGGATGGTCAGATAGAAAGAGAAGATCCATATGTAATTTTCTTGTGAATAGCCCTAATGGAACTATTTTTTTTGTCATCACTAGATACATCCGACATTTCAAAAACGGGTGAAAAGGTTTTTGAGATGTTAGATGAGGTTGTTGAGAAGGTTGGAGAAGAAAATGTTGTGCAAGTTGTAACTGACAATGCTTCTAATTATAAATTGGCGGGATAAATGTTAATGGATAAGAGAAAGGGCTTGTTTCGAACTCCTTGTGCCGCCCATTGCATAGATTTGATGTTAGAAGATTTTGAGAAGGAAATACAAGTTCATCGTGTTACAATTGGTAAAGGAAAAAAGATTGTGGCATACATTTATTCAAGAACCAATCTTATTCATTGGATGAAGGAGTTTACAAAAGACATTGAACTTATAAGGCCTACGGTAACTTGGTTTGCTACCTCTTACTTGACATTGAGACATCTTCATGAGCAAAAAGGTGCATTGTTCTCTCTATTTACATCAAAGAAGTGGAGAAATAGTAGATTTGCGAAGTCTGAAAAGGGGAAAAAAATTGAAAATATTGTTTTGGACAATCGACATTTTTGGAAGGGTGTTTCTACCTACTTGAAGGCTGCATTACCTCTCATAAAGGTACTTAGGTTGGTGGATTCGGATGAGCATCCGACAATGGGATTCATTTATGAAGCAATGGATCGTGCGAAAGAGGAAATTCAAAAGAACTTCAATAATGTCCTAACATGGTAAACTTTTTATTTAGTGTTGGCTATTTACTCTTTAATACTATTTCCCTAAACTTTTTATTTATTCATTAATAATATTTATTAAATTGTGTCAGCTATGATCCTATATAGGCCATCATTGATAGAAGATTCCCATTGCATGCTGCAACATACTTCTTGAACCCTCAGTTTCATTATAGTCCCAATTTTCAAGCTGATGCAGAGATTAAAATTGGGTTGTACAAATGTCTTGAAAAAATGGTCCCTGACACTAATGAAAGGGTGAAGATAGATTTGCAAATTGATGCATTCAAGAATGCAAGAGGACTCTTTGGTATACAAAATGCAATCTTGACTAGAAAAAAGAAATCTCCAGGTTATTTATTTTTACCCTAAGTTGATTTGTAAGTTGTATCAATCTTATGTTATGATTATTTGTTTTGAAGAACTTTAAATTTTGAACTACTTAATTAAAATTTCGATGTAGGTGATTGGTGGGACTCTTTTGGTGATGAATGTCCTGAGTTGAAGAGGTTTGCAATTAGGGTATTAAGTCTAACATGCAGTTCATCGGGGTGTGAGCGCAATTGGAGTGCTTTTGAGATGGTACACTCAAAGCGGAGGAATCGTTTACACCAAAAGAGAATGAATGACTTGGTCTTTGTCATGTACAATTTGAAACTGAGACAAAGGCACAAGAATAGACAAGCAATCATGAATCCATTATGTTTGGATGATGTTTCATCAGACGATGAGTGGATAACAGAGAGAGAGAAGCCGACTCTTCAAAGAGAAGGAAATTGGTTGAGTGTGCTTGATAGGAATGCTCGACATGGATGTCATTCAGAAGATGAGGAGGTAGATGCTCTTGCAAGGGATTTGGAACAAGCATGTAAGTCTAGGTACATGATACATCTTTAGTTTTAATTAGAAGTTGCAATTTGGATTTAATTTGGATTTTTTTTTTTTACTCTAACTTAGGCCGTAACCATATTGGAGAAAATGTCGATGAAATTCATGAAGTAAGTGATGATGATGATATGGATGACAACATGAATGCTCCAAGGGATTTTGATAATGACTTTGATGATGCTACTATTGGTGATGATGACATTGAGGAGTTGGGTGACACTGTGGGTGATGATGAAGATGAGGGAGACAATGAGATCAACAATGTTGTTGATTGTGGCAATGATGATTTCGGCGATGAAGATGATGACTTATTTTAGTCTCTTATTTATTTATTCTTCTCTTATTTTAGTTTGTTTTCTTAAGGATATCAATGTTGTGCAAGTGTTAACTTGAAGACTTGAAGTTGAATTGCTATTTTCTTTTAGTATGTTCTTTTGTTAAGATTTGAGGAAAATGTTTGAATGACAACTTGAATTATCACCTTCTTTTATTATGTTTTCTTTGTTTAAAAAAAATGTGCAAAATGTATATTTGAATTGATTATTGTTAGTGAGCAAGGCACACAAGTGAGAATGCGAGGATTTGAACCTCGATCTACTCATAAATATGAGAGCTCTACCATTTGAGCTACATTCTCAAGTTTTTTGGGGTCATTTTATATGTATTTTGATAGTATTAGTTAGACATATAAGAATTATTGCATTTTTTCATCGTTTTAGTAGGATCTTACGATCCTCGATCCGATCCTACGATCCGATCCTCCAGACCCCCAAAACGATCCTATGTAGGATCCCGATCTTAACAACCTTGCTTGCTGATGAGACGTAATGTCTAGTGTATTTTGTCTCTAGTAACTAGTACCCTTGCTGATGAGACATATAATGTCTAAGTGTATTTTGTCTAGCCTATTAGAGCATTGAAATTATGATTTGATTAGATAAAATACCCTAATAAGCACAATATAGAGAGAGCTTATTGAAATTGCTCAAGTTTGAGTATCTAATCTAATTAGGTGTGAATCTCATATGTAATAAAAAATAAATAATAAAAACTTTATCAAAACGATGTAGTAGTGCTATTTTCTAAATTGTAAGTCATAACCATGAATTTGGAAATGAGCTATTTTAGTTGGCTTTATAATTTTTTATAAAAAGATGTGTAAATAAATAAAGAAAACATTGATTTTTTAGTATAATTTTTTTGACTATTTTGAAATCATTTGATAATTGACTACTTTAGTTGATTTTTTTATTTTTATGAAAAGATATGTAAAAAAATATAAAGAGTAATGTAATAACTTTTAGTGATTTTTGACTTTTTGACTATTTTCTCCTCTTCTCAAACAAGGCCTTACCAGGTTTCCAAACATACTAAAGAATCTAATTCAAAACCAATTAGTCATAAGGAAATGGACCTATGAAGTATATTAACTAAGCTTGGGTAGCTCAATGAGATGATGCAAGACAAGTTCAACACTCTCCCACACACATGTAGCCCACATAACGTGTGAAGGTGATAGAAATACAAGAGGCGAGAATGGCATCGGGTGGAGACTTGACCTATTAAAAATCATCCAATATCTAACTCAAAATCAATTGGTCATGAGTGAAAAAACTTATGAAATATATGAATCAAATTTGAGTGATTGAAAAAACGATGTGAGATAAATTTAACATGTGTTAGTTTGAGATGAGGACCACAAAATTTGTATATGATTACCCTATTAATAAATCTCTCTCTCAAGACAAGAAAACAAAGAAACTATTATATAAAGCTACAAAAGTATTTCAGTAATTATTCAACAAACCATCTCTCTCTCAAAGCAAGAAAAATTATCAATACAAAAAAACATTGTACATGTAATAGGTAAAACAAACCATCATTTTCTAGTCAGTCAAGAGTGCCCCCACCATCTCTCCTAGGTTCTGAAATTCATGTGTTTCTCAACATCTTCTTTAAAATATGTCTCTCGCACACACACTGTATAGTGTTTGACACTCATGTCTACCAATATTTTTATTTTTTTCTTAACTCTTATGTTATCACTCTTCCTCAATTTCCTTGCTAGCCTTACATCACTTAGCATTTTTAATTGAAGTCGTACCATTATTGTTCAATTCATGGCAAAAATTAGTATGCATCATCATGGTTTTAAAGCTAGGGGAAAGGTTGTGAGTCACCTGAATTTTGAATTTGCCGGTTGGTTAATTATTGTATTGGCTAATACATTTGGGTTTTTTTTGACTTTTGATATCGATACATTGGAGGATATTGGTAGAAATGATACATAGTTGATACGATTAGTTCACAGTTGTTATGGTTAATTTGGCGATTATAAATTCTTTTTGTGGATGATGATTGTAAAAAAATTGCACATTCAAGTCACTTAATTTCTAGTATGTATCGCTTAATATTCCCAATATCCCTGTTCATCTCTCAGTACTACTATTTAGAACCTTGGTATGTACCATCCAAAAGGGTATTCAAATCCTTGCACTAGGTGACCAACTAAGCTAGTTTTCTATTGGTTAGTTATTATTTTCCTTCTTGTCCTTTTATGTCAATTATCATTTCATTCTCTAAGATTTAAATTCCACTTCATTTCTTCTTTTTCTTTTCTTTTCATTATTTTTTATAAATTTAAAATTCAAACGCAACCTAAATAACATATAATATTGCATTTATCAAAACCAAAGAAGGCCAGTTGATTTTGAAGAAGTCACTAATTGCAATTAAACAATATTTGGCCCTTCCTTCACTCCGTTCATTTTCCAAGAACAAGACCATGGGCTTCTCAACTTCGGTAAAATCAAGAACAAACAAGAATTAGTCCACAAAGTCCATATATATTACAAGATCAAACCCTATAAAATATAAAATAAAAATAAAAAAAGGGTTGATATGTTGAATCTTGTGAACATTAAAAGTGGAATCTGAATCCTTTGTAATACATTAATTGCTTGTAGTGCACTATATTTATAATACACTAAAACAACGTCATTTTGAAACAAGGCTTAAAAAAAAAATATATATATAGCATAACCACAAAATAATGTTGTTTTGTAATACTACATAATACACTACAAATAATACATTATAGAAGAGCGAGATTCTTAAAAGTGGGGTCTTCAAGGAAGACATAGTCTTGCCTTTGGAGAGAGAAGGAAATGGGTAAAAACTTATAAAATTGTTGCAACGCTTCATTGTCATGCTTATCTTAATCAACTCTCATTTTCTTTTTTCCATTAAACTAATCATACCCATTACCTTCTCCTAATAAAGAACTATATCACCAAGCTAATCTATGAAAAGTATGGACCACTTACAAAGAAAAAATTAACAACACTTTCATGTGATGGGCACCAAAATAGGCTTTGAATCTAGCATAATGTTACATGTTCTTATCACTTTCTTGGAAGCTGCTTTTTGGTGAGAGAATTTTGTTGCAACAACCCCCCCCCCCCCCCCCAAATTTCTCAATCCTCTCTTTGGAAAACCAATCGATAGCTTTCAACTCGAGTTTAATTAATGCAAATTGCATCGGTGTTGTGAATTTTTTAATTGTCTAATCAGCCGACCAAGTTGAGGTCACCATGTGAAGAAATTTTTGTATGTTAATAAGATACTACGTGACATTAACTTCAACTAATCACAAATGTATATGTCTTTTATAATTTCCAAAATACCCAATATAAATATAATGGATTCTACTGTTAAAACCAATCATAATAGTAGAAGGTATCACAGGACATCTGACATATCTATACACAAAAATTACTCCACCATGTGAACGCGGATGGTGATCGGTTTGGAATTGTTCTAGGGTTAGTCATCGGTCATCCCTCCACCGGCTTGTTCAGCCTCATTCAAATCAAATGCTTATGTGATTGGTTAGCATTATGTCAACTGTTTCCTTTTCACATTGATTTTGGATTTTGATCCGCGATTAACTTGTCCCCTTTACCATTACTAATTTTTTTAAAAGGTTGTTATCATTGTGTCCCTTTCATCTTTCGAAGAACATTTTGTTGAGGCAAACATCATCAATGTGGAACTACGTTCAAACCCCTCTAAAATGTTTCCCCCAAAACACATCACTGACCAATATACCGATACTACAAATCCGGTCTTGCATTTTTCAAAATTAGATGGTGTATAATTCGAAAAGTTAATACTCTATACCCAAAATTTCTTTCTTGTTTTTTTCTTCTTAGTTAATTTTTTTTGGGTAAACTTTACTTTACTCTTATAGTCTGGGTCATTTGCGGTTTATCCCTTAATGTTTGGAAATGACTACATAACCCTTTTATGATTTGTGAATTGAAATGCACATTCCATCCAAATTAACAATAAGTGTAAAACACGTGGCAGATTAAGTGGGTTATATGCTCATTTTCAAATTTTAAGGAGGTAAATCGCACATGAAATAAAGTGCAGGGCATTAAAATGCAATTTGCCTTCCAAACAAATGATGAAAATATAGGAATATTTTAGTCTTTTTTATTAACAGTCCACAAATCATAAAGAGGTTATGTGATCATTTCCAAACGTTAGGGGTAAACCACACATGACCCTAAGTATAGAGAGATAAATTGAAATTTGCCCTTTTTTTTTTTTTTTTTTTTTTTACATCTTTTACGCATCGAGTAAACAAAATTCAACCATCATCGATCACTGAACTTCAAAATCCCTTTGATTTGAAATATTTCCCCAAAAAAACATAATTAATCAATACATCAAAATCCTATGATCTGCAGGCTTGGATTTTTTTTGACAATAAGTTTTGATCAACAATATATATATTATTGATACAAATTAATTGAGTAGAACAAACATACAATGAAATGGATATTTAATCCAAAAAATAATCAAATTCTCTCTAATATTTATGTTTTGTTCAATCCATTTAAGTCGTAAATATGAAGTTAAAGGATTGTCCATTAATCAATATATGCAGCTAAGTACTACCGGCCAACTAAAATTATAAGTGTTTTTTTTAATATATATGTCAAGTGAAGAACATAAAAAATTAGGTTGAAACTATTTTGAAGTATTGATTGTTTAAGGTTAGTTATGATGCTATTTGCACTCCCCTTCTTTATTGTTGTAAGTTGTCGCATGTATCGTGCTTTCTTCTTCAATAAAATTTCTTTTGCTAATAAAAAAAAAGAGAGACTTGTAAAACAACCTCAAGATGTTGGTAGTAAAATTGATTATAACGGGCTTTTTGCATAGATTACTTGGGATTCGGTAAATTAAATTCTAAATTTATGTTAATTTCTAAAGTTATTATATGGTTTTAAATCTTAAAACATACTTATCTTTCCGGCATTGGTTCAATAAACATAAAGAATTTTATCTCCAATGATAACTTTAGGGAATTGTTTATGTGCAGTATTTACATTCTAAAAGAAGTTTTGTGTCTTCTAAAATAACCATATGATAAGCATGATAAATGATGGGACTAAAAAGAAAAATATATATATAAACTCAATATTTTAACTAGTTCAAAGAAAACAAAATGATTGCAATCAAACATGTTTATTGCTATAATAAATAATATTGGTGAGTGCAAAAACTTTTAAATTTTTTTTTAAAAAATTGGAAGTCCTTAAACTACTCATTAAACAATGGATTAAACAACTTGGAATTTAGCAACTAATGAAAAGGGATTGACATAATATTCAACAACAATAATCAGAGTTCTTTTGATAGATAACTAAGTGTTTGTTCTATTTCATAAGCAACATATAAGAACAAACATGTATATGGGGATTAGGGCTTATACGATCTGTACACAAAATATATAAATAAAAAATAGACACACAAAAAAAAAAAAAAAAAAAAAAAAAAAAAAAATGAGAGTAAGGGGAACAAATCTGAGGGCTTGTCTCAACATGCACAAGACAACGACCAAAATGTATTTTCTAGAAATATTAGCATTTTATTGTTATTTTTTATGTTAAAAAGATTTAATTAAGTTGATTTGCCTGTAGTTGAATTGGTGTTATAAAAATGTTCATCGATCTGTCCAAATTTTACTTCAAATGAGAAAAGGAAAACCTGAGAAATGTGATTATTAGTTAGGCTGATAATTAATCAATGGCCACAGCTTCTCTCCAGTTCAAATCTGGACTGGACGGTGCTGTCCGGCCCTTGGGGACCCACTACGGGTCATGTTTCGATAATCTAAACCGTTCAATGTGTAGAACTCGTCGAGTACTATATGCCTGTAAAAAATCACGTTGATCGGATATCGATAGCTATATGATCAAATCAGTTTTTTATGAAAAAAAATGGACGGCAAAAAATAAACGGCTTACAAAAAACTGATTTGATCATATAACTATTGATATCCGATCAATGTGATTTTTTATAGGCATATAGTACTCGACGAGTTCTACACATTGAACGGTTTAGATTATCGAAACACAACCTGTAGGGGGTCTCAAAGAGCCGGACAGCACCGTTCAATTCACATTTGAACTGGAGAGAAGCTGTCCCCTTAATCAATCTACCATACAATCTTCTTGATCAAATTCATATTAACTATATGAATTACTATAGGAAATAAATATTCCAACGCATTTCCCTGCATTTATAAGATTCGAGAGATGAAAGTATGGGGGGGAAATCAGTGGCGGAAGCATAGAGGGCTCACGGGGTCACGTGTCTCCCGGATTTTGGATTTTTTTTTTTTCAAACATAAAGAAAATATTTTAAATAAAATAATTAAAAAAATATTATTTAAAGTGAAATGTCAATGACATTTTTAAAATTATGAGAACAATAATAATTGTTTTGATTGAAAATAAAGAGATTATGATAAATCATATTATTATTTATAAAAATTTCAATATAATGGTGATGTTTATTATTATTGACATGCAAACATAATTAATCTTAATGAAAATATGGAATTTATTGGATTGTTGTGTTTCTTTACTATTGGTTGGTGATATCACAAGTCAGTGATGACGTAGTATTATTATTATATTGAATTTTTACTCAAATTTTGTATAAAAAATTACTTTATCGTTATATAATTTATTTTAAAACTTATATCTATGACTTTTTTAATATTTTCCATAATACACTAGTTACAAATAATATTCAGTGTGTTTGGTTTTCAGTTTTCTGAGTTCAATTTTCTAAAAATTAAGTTTTTTGTTTTCGTGTTTTTCTTTTTTTTTTGTTTTTGTTTTTGTTTTTAGTGAATTTTTTTCATAAATATTATACTTTTTAAGTGTATTTATGTTAAGTGTGTCTAAAAATTAAAAAAATGCTTGAAATATTAAAAAAAAATTCAATGAAAACAAAAAAATATGAAAAAATAAAAAGTAAAATTTTCCAAAAAGTATTTTCTGAAAACCACAACCAAGCAAATTAATTATTTTTTTATTTTTATTTTTTATCTTTCTTTAAAGTCAATCGTAAAAATTTATGTAAAATATTTTTGTAAAAATCTTCAATGTTGTAATTGATAAGTTCCCCTTTGACTTAATTTCTTGACTCTGCCACTAGGAAAATGTTTAAAGATAAAGAGTTGTTTGCAGTTTTGGTTATTTGCAGTTTTAGTTCTTTTGTTTTTATTTTGAAAGCTTGCTTGGTTAGGTTTTTCAAAAAACACTTTTCAAAAAATTCTACTTTTTTGTTTTCTGTGTTTTTTTTAATATTTTAAGCGATTTTTTTTTTTTTTTAGGTATATTTATTCTTCTTAGGTATACTTTTTAGGTATATTTATTAGGTATACTTTTTAGCTTTGATACCAAAAGGAGGAGGAAGCAGGAAAGAGGAAACAGCACTAGCACTAAATATTTTAAATTAAAACTTAAAATAAAACATACATAAATTAAAACTTACAATTGTTTACTGGAATGAAACAAACAGTTCTTCACAATACATAACTTGAAAATGAATTTGAAAATATAAAGTTACAGAGATAGCTATTTTCTTGAGAGTGAGCACTCAAATTTTTCTAACTCTACCTTATTCTTGATGAAGAGGCTCTTTTATAGATAAAAAGAGTTACTGTGAGCCTTGTGAAGGAACCTGACTTTGAAAGAAGCACATGGGAGCTGTCTGCAACTTTCGGTGAGTGACTAAAGTTGATGGCTGCTTTTGCCTGTGTTGAATTTGTCGGTTGGATGAATTATGATGAATGATGAATAGTAATGTTGACTTTCTTGATGAATAGTGAACAATAAATTTGACTTTTTTCATTATTCATTGCTTTCGGTGGAGACATGTGACTGAAGGAATCAATATAGATATATATATATATCAGCAGCTTTTCTCAAAAGAAGAGTATTGATTGAAGCTGATAATTATGTCTATATAGAATCCAATGACTATGTCAGGCATATGTGTCCTGAGCATCTTGAAATTGGGATCCATAGGGGTCTTGACTAGTTGAGTCTTCAGAAGAGTCTGAACCATTTGAACCTTCTTCTGAACTTTCTTCATTGGATGACGTAGCTTTAGCCATGAGTAGACGGGCTATTTGGAGAAGTTCATCTTTGGAGAACTTGGATTTGGACTTGACTTTGGGCTTATCCTTTGATTGATCAGTTTTGAGTTGTGCTGACTTGGATTTAACCTTTGACTTAGATGACTTGGGCTTGGAAGAATTGGATGTTGGGCTTCCAAGATTGACCGGAGGAAGTGGGCTTCTTTGTGTTAATGAAGCAGTTGGGTTCTGCCGTGCTTTAACCATGGTAGGTGTTGGAGCATGAATATTAACTGGAAATTCTGTTTGGACTATTTCAATAATTCGAGGAATTTTGAAATTGTCCCATCATTTAACAAAATGTTGGCGGTAAATAATGTCATCAGAGATAGCATATTGCCACTTAAATATCCATGGGACTTTGTATTTGGATAAGAAAATGAGCAATGTAGGGAATTTCTTTTGTTGGGACTTGTAGACACCCCATTTTTGACCGACCTTAAGACTCAGACGTCATCAATTGAGCGCTTGGTGATGTTGCATATTGTGCTCGTTCTGAGGTTGCAGAGTCCCGGCTACGAGCCTTGCCTCCGGACTTCCGGACTCTTTTGTGCTTTGTCTCGGTTTGCGAACCAGGCTCGGTTTTCTCTGTTTTCTCTTTGAGAAGGGAGGGAGAGGTCTCGTAGATCATCTCTCAATGGCCGTAGGCTACATTTCGTGGCCATAGGCCATTTTGCCCATTTCGGAGCCCGGTTCCCGGTTTTCGGAGCCGTCAGGCCGTGTGCCTCGGTTCGGGACCGTCTAACCATCTCCGTTTGCTCCGGGTTTTGGCACACACCTTATTTCCTCCCTTTCGAGGGACACTGTGGTCCGAGAGACCAACTTCGTGGTCGAGCACCACTCCCGGTGCCTAACAGCCTACTTTTGGGGCCCCGAACTGCGTGTTTCGACTGCCGAACCCTCATCTTGCATTTTTGGGCCCCGACCCGAACTTGAGATAGTCATATTTTGAGGTCCTTTTCATGTTTGATTAAGGACCTTTTACTGTTTGACATCTCCATCTGTCACTTGTCTCTTTACCTCTTTTTAGGCCTGTTTTGCACGGTATTTTAGGCGTACTTGTGGGCTGTGTTGGACTTGGTCGTAAACTATAAAGTGTCTTATTTTGAGCCCCTCTTCAACTTTGTTGAAGGGCTCTCGGCCATTTGAGACCCGCAGCTATCACTTATCCCTTTAACCACCTTTTGGCCCTTTTTGGTGCACCCTTTGCTCAAGGCTTCTTGAGGAAGCCTTGACCCCTTGTCTTGGCTTCCTCAAGAAGCCTACCATCTGTCCAAGCTTCTTGAATAAGCCTTGGTCCCTTTGACCCTTTTGTATAGCTTCTTGGAGAAGCTTGGAGCTTAGTCCATTGCCTATATAAAGAGCCCTTCTCTCCCATTGCAAAGGGTTGGAGGTTTTGAACAAAAAAACCAGAGGATATATACATACATTCTGATATATACATATATCCCTCCATCTTTCTCTATATCTATCCCATCCAAGCCTCCAAACACCCTTGTTCTTGGGCCATTCCTTCACCAACTCATAGCACAAGGCACCCTTGCTCCTTTCCAGCAACTTGGGGCTGTTTTGCAGAGGCTAGAAGCTCATTTCCTTGGATCAAAACCTGCTGGTTTGCTACTCTACAAGGGTGAGTCATTTTCTTCCCATTTTTAGCCTTTTCTTGCTTCATATCTAAGCCGTATTTGCTCGCATCTTTGGGCTCCAACCTAAACTTCAAATCATCATATTTTGAGGTCCTCTTCATGTTTGATTGAGGACCTCTTGCTGTTTGAGGACAATAGCTAGCACTTCCTTCATTAGCCCTCTTTATGCCCTAATCTTGCATAGTATGTTTGGCTTGTGTATAATCTGTTTTTGAGCATGTAATAAACTGTAAGTAGGTTCATTTTGAGCCCTTCTTCAACATTGAAGAAGGGTTCAACCTTGTTTGGGACCCCTACCTTGCACTTGTTTCATAATCTCTTCTATTTACCGTAATCTTGCATGCTTTGTTAGCCTATCTTGCCTCTGTTTTTGGGCCATCATCAGAACTGAAAGGGGTCATATTTTGACCCGCTGGACATATTTCATTAAGGGTCTTTTCTTGTTTGATGAATGTTTGGTGTACCTCATGTTATAGCCTCTTGTTGGCCTATTTCTTGCATGGCATTCTTAGCATGTTTGCATACTGATTTCGGGGCTGTCATAAACTGAAAATGTTCATATTTTGTGTCCCTCTTCAGTGTTGTAGAAGGGAATTTTTCTGTTTGGGCTTTGCATCTTACACTTGCTTTGTAATGCTCTACTTTGTCTAGAAATGAGCCATGAGTTTAGGCCATGTTTCTTGCATGTATGAGCCTCACTTCATGAAGATATTAGCATCATTTTGCCATATCTAGGTCTGTTGGCCACTGGTTTTACCATTTTTGGCATGCTTAATGTAGTTGCTTTGCATTATGGCTTGTTAGCCTTGGGTATGTGATCCATGAACATGCATTGGTTAGGCTATTTAAGTGATTTGGAGTCATTTAACACCCTATTTCAGTCCCTATACCATGCTCATATGTCTCCATTTATCACCTCTTCCATGTCTTGAAGTGTTGGTCTCTTATGCTTTAAAGAGGGCATTGTGCATGCTTGTATGTTTAATGCATTTTTGGGGCTGCCATATCAAGGTTTTTGGGTTTATTTTTGCATGATGGAACTCTGTTTTTGCTTAAATAATTCATGCCATGATTGGTCTTGGTAGTGGTGGAAGGGTGCTCCCTTTTTGTGCCTTAATCTTAGGCCATTTGACTTGCATGCTTGCACAAGTATTGGTCACCACTTTGGGCATGTTTCGCCACTGTTTTGGGTTGGTTTGAGGGCTGCCCTATTGTGGTTAATTCCACTTTTGCATGCTTGCATCATGTTTGTTGCATGCTTGAGTAATGAGGCCTTGTCACATGCTAACTCTATTGCATAAATGGTCCATGTTTGTATTACACTTTGCACCTTGCATGCTTAGTATTACACACTTGCCATAGTATGTTGCATTGCATTTGGTATGCCTTGCATTTCACCTCATATTGCATCATTTAAGCCATGTTGCATACATGCATTCCATGTCTTGGTTTGGGGTGTCAAACCAAGTGTAAGGGTTGAGAGGGGTTCACACTACAAGTGGTGCAACTTGTCTCAACTCTTGGTCACTAAGGCCCTTGATTTTACCATGATAGGGACTTAGTTCTCATTTGTGTGTTGCATGCATATTGACATTAAAGTTGCAATCTTGGCTCCTTAGGCCATCATGCATCAAGATGCATAAGTGATGGCCCAAGAACCAAGGGTCATGCTTCCTTGAGTCCCATACATGATAGGGAGCATTGACCATGCTTACATTTGCTCTAAAATCCATATCATGCACTGTCTGCCTGCTGTTGCTGTCAAACTGTCCTCTGCAGGAATTTTGTGCCGACCGGCAGTATAGAGTGCCGACCGGCACTTTATGCGTAGCCGATAGCTTCATCTCTAGCCGATGGATATTTTACACGGCCGGTGGACATTTCACCCAGCCGATGATGATCTTCAGTGTTCAGGGAGCATGTTCTGGGACTTTGGCAATTTTTAGAGAGACAGGGCAGTAAGAACAGAGACAGCAGTGGTATGGTGCGGATTTTCCGGGCAAGTCGGATTCGAGCATGCATCATTTGCGCATCCCGAGGCAGGGCTGAGGCCCCTTTCCTTTTTTTTTATATATTGAATTTAATTTGATAATTAGAAATTTTGTAATAATTCATTTATTATGTATTTGGACTGTACTATTTGGGACTGTATATTCTTTTGGTCCCTCCGTGTGAGGGCGTATTTGTAATAAGTGTGCGTGGGTGTGTGTATGTCTTCCAATCCCACGTCTTTCTTCCCTTTTACTTACCTGCTTTGATGGTTAGTATTAGGGCACGTTTATCTTAGCATACCTTATGCTATGCACGTGTGCATCCATGCATTTGTTATACATGCATTGGGCTCGGTACATCATACAAACTGCACTGTATTTCAATTTCCAAATTGAATACTTGTTACTTGTAGCATTTCACATGCCATCTTAGGATAACCGAGCCTACTCTAACTGCACCTCTGTATGTGTTGCATTAGCCACTTAACATGAACTAGGATCATGCACATGATTACTAACTAGTTTTTGTTTTGGCTTGGAGTACTAGGTGAGCTTTTATGCTTTAGCATATCACATGTGTGTGAGTGTTGCCATAATAGCATGACTACCATGAGGCTAAGTGCTTATGTGATATAACTGCTTGAATGCCTGTGGATGGAGGTCAAATTACCTAGATTGGAATAATGCATTAAAACTGTGAGTTTTAAGCCCACCAGATAATGGCAAAACTGTCTTTTCTAAAAGCCCACTTAAGGGTGGCAAAACCTGCGTTTTAGCCTACTTGCGAGTAGCAAACCATTTTCAAAACAAACATGAAATGTTTTATTCCAATTTAGGCGATTTGGTCTATACTTGTTTGCTGTGCGCATAACGTAGTAATTCTAGGCTAATAACCGGAATAAGAACGCATAAAGTTTTCAAAAACGGATATCACGGTTAGTAGAGGCCGGTCTTCGAACCGGGCGAGAGGGGGTGCTCATAGCTGACCTTCCCCGATCGTACCCGAGCTCCCGAGCCAAGTCACTTTGGTGATGACGGACACGTGGCCTTCGGCACCGAGTCAGGGTTTCCTAAATTCCCCCATTTTAAAATATTTAGGTGGCGACTCTGTAATCTGGCAAAGCAGTCCATGTTTGGCACTACTTTTCAAAAAAATCTGTTTTTCTTCAAAACGATTTGCCAGATTTGGACTCTTTGGTTCAGATTTAGAACCGTGACAATTTGAGTCCGAACTGTAGTAAGCCCGATATGAACAGAACGGGAGTTCATCCTCCCGGGACGTTCGGGGACGTCTACAGTTTCTGGCGACTCTGCTGGGGAATTAGAGAGCTTGACTCGAACTCGTGATATCCAGTTTTGATTTCACTTATGTGTTTCTTTGCATTGCATGTGCATTGGTGCGCCTAGGACACCGTGTTGGCCATCTGCTATTCCTGAGCGGTTTGCTGGAGGCTTGTCTTGTCAAGGCATGACCATAAGGCTGACCGGTTGCGGGCTCTGCCAGTATGGGAACACAAACCCCGGTTTTACCGGGGCACCCTCTTCGACCATTCGACCTAGTGCATATTCGGAATCCATAGTGACCTTTCCAAACTAGGACAGGTTGCTTACCCGATGTTAGGTTGTTTGAAACCCGCTGCGTGCATAGTGAAACCCTAGCTCCTGACAAAATAGGACAGGGAAACCCTACCCCAGCATAGGGGTGTTTTGGCTCTCTTTTACTTGCTATGTGCTTTTAGAGTGTATCTCTACAGGGAATGCATATACCAGTTTGCGAGTCTGGGTATCCGGCCTGCGGGCACCAGTATTAGTATTTTGAGGATCAGTCATATCTGCGGGTATTAGATTCAGATTTGGGACAGATATTTGGGGAACAGTGATCAGTAATAGAATACAGTTGTTCAGCTTTGCTCGTATCCGTTCCAGTGAAGTTGAGCTGAGATGCTGTCTGTTTTCTCTTTTGCTAGGTAGTCCTGGAACTATAGCTTCAGAAGGCTCCGATATCCCCCGAGGTTCATCAGATTTGTGCTGATAGACTCTGTCAGGTCAGAGACTCAGTTCAAGGGTAATCAGGGCCAGAGAAGGCTAGTTAGGCACAGACCACCAGTATAACAGCTACCAGATCAGTGACCTTTGAGCAGTCGGGTTGAGATTTCCAAGCCTACTGCAGACACAGATATACCGATTGCTCAGTTAGATCAGGACAATATGTCGAGTCTGGAAGAGATGGTGCGCCAACTCCAGGATAGTATGAAAGCCATGCAGCAAGACGCTGTCCGTCAAGCAGAATTCGCCAAGCAACAGGCTGTGGTCATAGCCCAACAGGCAGAGACAATTGCTAGGTTACAACAGCAAGCCGGAGCATCTGCTTCGCATCAAGCTCCTCCCCCACCAGGAGCTCCAACACCCGGAGAGACACCAAATGTCCAGGCAGATACGGACATTCCAGTCGGGCCAGCTCCGCCCCCGGTTCTACCCCAGCTATCTAAAACACCCATCAACCTACCGGACTCTCCCTTTGAGTTCGAAGTGGATCCCACAGCGCTGAAGCTGAGTAAGTTGGAAAAAATGTTTAAGAAATCCCAAGGAGCCAGGTCTATTCCCGACATCGAGGATGGGTATACGGACGCAGCTGTGACGCTGCCAGATCGGTTCAAGATGCCTCAAATTGACCGATTTGATGGGTCCGGGGACCCCATGGTGCACCTGAGATTGTTTTCAGATATCTTAAGGCCGATGGGCCTCACCAGACTACAGAAGCTGTCTCTGTTCGGCCGGACCCTGTCGGGTGTGGCGGCTATCTGGTATGCCAAGTTGGAGGATGATGTCAAAAGAAATTGGGAGGAGATGGCCGAGGCCTTCGTCGCACAATATTCATACAATACCTAAATCGAGATTACAACCCGTGATCTCGAGACGACGAGACAAGAGGTTAAGGAAAGCTTCTCTGAATTTGTGACCCGATGGAGAGCAAAGGCCTCAATGATGACCATTAGGCCAACGGATAAGGATCAAATACGGATGGTTGTGCGCAACCTCCAACCCAAGCTTATGCAAAAGATGATTGTGCTCCCCTTCCCTACCTTTTCAGAGTTGCATGAGATGGGAGTACAGATCGAGGATGCTATGAAGCAGGGCCTCATTGACCAGGAGAAGGAGCAGCCCAGGAGGGCATTTTCCCGTAGTTCGAATGCGACCACCAGCGGTGACGCAGCTGCAAGATCTTCCGAAGTGGGCATGGTCGCCACCACCACACCAAGAGCAGCCACCCCCTTTGTTGGTGCATCCACTTCAAACCCCCGAACTTCAGACTATCTACCCCGAGGCAAGAGGGCTTTCACCCCACTCTATATGTCTTTGTCTAAAGCCCTGGGGGTCCTACTCAGGAAAGGACATCTGAAACCGTTGGCGCAACGGCCTCTACCCGATCCTCTCCCTCCAAAGCATGACCCGACTAAGTACTGTGCTTTCCATCAACAAACCGGTCATGACACTGACAGTTGCGTCCGTCTCCGCCACGAGATCCAAAATTTGATTGACAACGGGGTCATCCTCGCACCAGGTCCTGCAAAGTCTATCGGCACTTAATCAGTGAACTTGTGGGGGATAATGTGATGTGATCAAAGGATGAACCACCTGTGGGCGGCGTTCAGTTTGCTCCAGCTGTGGTGGATGGCATGCACTGTTTTGAGCAATGTACAAGTGCTGTTAATTTTGCATTCTGACTTGGGTATTGGGTCAGTCTTGTTGTTTTGTTTTGAGTCTGTCTTTTTGTTTTGAGTCAGTCTCTTTTGTTTTGGGATTGTCTTGTTGTATCGAGTCAGTCCTGTTATATAGGAGTCGGGTGATTCCAGGGGTGTTACCTCGGGCGTCACCATTTTGTTTTGCGTTTGCCTTTTCGTTTTGAGTCTGTTTCTGCCAGGGAGCCAGTAATGCCAACAGATTTTGAATGAAACAACAGTGATTTTCACGCTCTCGCATTTGCTTCTGCCGTGTGCTAGTTGTGCCGGGATTTGAATGAAATGGCAGTGCATTCCACTTGCTCTCTTGTGCCTACAAGTCATTGTAATGACCTGAGTTTCTCAAAACTTTTTGAACACTGCGGTGAAAACGAAGAGGAAGGAATTCCTCGGGATTTGTAAAAATTTGATCAATTGAGAGAAAGAGAGGCGTGCTAAGCCCTTAATGAGTGAAATCATGCTTGTTAGTGTGAGTACTGAGAAGGACCCTAGCTTTGATCCAGATTGGTCCTACACTGTCTTCAACGCGAGCGATTCGTCGCTTTCTTAAAAACTTTCAAAAAATGTTTTGCGCGGTCCTGCAAAGACATGTGTGGAATCGCTCTTGAGATTGTGCAGCTTAGGATCGCTCTCAGCCTCGAGACTCAACCCCTTTGCTTTCAAACCTTGAACTTGGAGAACGTTCAAAGGATAATCATGATGTGAGGCCTGTATGGCCAGATTTGAAACAGACCTCGAACAAGAGGCCAGGAAAGTCGGATCAAGAAGATCAGAAGAAGCTTGCAAAGCTAGAACAGAAGTACCCTCCGAACTAGGGGCAAAGATGTCAGACGTGCTCGAAGAGCCGAAGATGAGTCCTCTTGCAAATCAACAGCTACTCTCCTGCATACGGATGGCTTTCAAACCCTACAACCATTTGGCATGGACCAAGCTATACTTTTACCCTTTGAGAGGCTCGCTGGGTCGAAAACCCAGAAGGGCGACCCAGGCAAAAGTTAGAGCAAAGAAAAATACAAAAAAAAATGCAAAAAAAAGAGAAAAGAAAAAAGAAGAATGCAAAAAAAAAGAAAAGAAAAGAAAAGAAAAAAAAAAGAAGAAATGAAAAGAATTGAAAAGAAAAGGAGAACAAAGCTCGCAAGGTCGAATACCTGCAACAGGCGCCTTGGCAAAAGTTAGAGCCTAAAAAGGAGAGGTTAATACCCGAGTGTACCTTAACCCCGAACTACGTAAGGCTTGATTCCCATGTTTGGGATACGTAGGCAACTTCACTCTGAAGTCCAGCCTTAAAACACTTCAAATTCAATTGTGTCCATGAAATGGTTTTGATCATCTTTGCCTTCTCTGTATCCGAGAGTTCGGTTGTGATCGTCACTCTGAAGGATTGATTTCAATACGCTGCGGTGCCATTTAGACAAGAGGCAACTTTCCGTTGCCATTCAATGCACTGTGGTGCCATTCAAACAAGGGGAAATTTTCCGTTGCCATGCAGTGTCCTTCAAGACAAGGGGCAATTTTCCATTGCTTATGGATCTGAGGTTGCGCATCTCAAGAGTAGGTTCCGTGCTTGTTGAGCATTGGCCGTTTGCAAAAATAGTTTTTGAGAATTTTTACTGAGGTTGACAAATTCTCTCGAAAATTATTCCATCTTTTCCAAAACTGGACCATTTTCTTGGACCCAAAAAAAAAAAAGGAAAATTTTCAGTGCTCACAACCTAACTTGCGTGATTTTCAAAATCAAAAAGTTGAACAAGCATGTTAATCTAACTCTCATGTGGGTCAAAATTGTTTTAGTAGAAAGCCAAAAACAAAAAAAAATGGTCAAAATAATGAACTAGGGGCACAGTTGAGTCAGGTGTTCTGTCTTTTCCCCTTTGTCAAAATACTTGCCAAAATACTTGCCAGAAAAGGGCACCATCCTTGCCGAGAAGGGCACTCTACATGCCAAGAAAAAGGCACCACTGAAGCTGACTGACAAAAGGCTGAAAGCTCTCACGTCCTCCATGCAACGAGGTATCAAGCCAAGTGCGAAGCACGAACTGGAATGGATCAAGATATTCCACTCCCTCATCCGGACAAATCTAATCACGTCCAAACTCCCCAGCAGGGCATCATCGACCGATGTCAGTTGCAGATTCGCTACACACTCATTTGTAGCACAACCCCTCTGTGGGAGGAATTCACTAGCTGCGTGCAGAAGAATGAGAATCTGGTAGAATACCAGGGGCAAGAGCCCACAACTTCATACTTATCCATCAACCACCCAGGGGAGGGATTGAAAAATGAGAGATTGAAGAATAGAGAGATGTGCGATGAGAGAAAAAGTGAGAAAAGGGCTTTTTTTTTTTTTCAGAAAAACAGAGCTTGAGGGCCGAGTGATGTGAGAATCACAAATGAGAAAAGGGTGGGAAAGCATACCCGGAGAAACTGGCTCCTCGTAATCTGAGGTCTCTCGTCTTTGTAACACGTCTGTATGTCGTGTCTTTTGTTTTGTTTACCTCAACTTTTGTTTTGAGTCTTTCCCGAGCGTGTCTCGTTGTGTTTAGGTTGTTCACCTTTATTTTCCGTTGTTGAGTCGTGGTGCGCTGTGTTCAGTCGTAGGCTCAATACCCCGGTCAAGAACTCATCTCTCAATTTCAGATTCAAAAATAAAATCATTTTGTGCTCAGAGTGCTGTGCCTTTCTCCACATTTGTGCAAAAAAAGGAATTTATTCTTTCGAAAACTGTAGGGTCCACCCCCGATAAGTGTGAACAATAAAAGCGGGATCTATCTGAAGCTATATAGGTTCCAGACTGCAAAGCAAAAGAAAAGAGGGAAAATCGAAGCATCTGAATGTGTTTCACCTTCAACCAACTCTGAGATTGTAGTCCGGATGTACCTCTTTAGACCTTGTCAGTGTTCCGAAAAATGAGCATGCCTCCATTCCAAGTGTAAGCTTGCTTCAAGTCAGAATGGCAATTAAAGCAGCAGCAAATGTTATCTCTTGCCAACATAAACAGGGTGTCCCCTTTTCAGGCAGAGTGTGTTACAAACCCCTCCGAGAGATAAATCGAAGGTTGTGTTTGAATTGGTCTCGTTAAGGTTTGTATTCCCTTATTCGGCATTTTGTTTCAACTATGCGTTGTCACGCACATTCCACTTGCATTGTTATGCACCCTTCCACCCGCATTGTTATGCACTTCTCATACTTGCATTGTGATGCACGTTCCAATTGCATTGTCATGCACCCACTTCACTAGCATTGTTATACCCATTCATTGCATTGATTATGCACATCTATCTCGCATTGTTATGCTCATTACTTGCATTGTTATGCACCATTTCACTTGCAATTATCATTCTTTCTCCTCGCGCGCGCGACGGGTTAGACCTCCTTTGGTTTAGAGCATTTGGAACACGTTCCAATGCCCACACCATTCCGAAACATCGGGATAAGTCCCTATGTTTCTCCCTCTTCGGTTAAAAGCGTTCGGAATACGTTCCAATGCTTACACCATTCTGAAACACCGGGATACGTCCCTACGTTTCTCTTTTCTTTCTGAAACACCGGGATACGTCCTTACGTTTCTTCTCCCTTTCCGAAACACTGGGATACGTCCCTACGTTTCTCTCTCTTTTTGAAACACCGGGATACGTCCCTATGTTTCACATTCCTTGCAGAACACCGGGATACGTCCCTACGTTTCTCCTCTCTTTGCGGAACACCGGGATACGTCCCTATGTTTCACATTCCTTGCGGAACACCGGGATACGTCCCTAAGTTTCTCCCTCTTTTCGAAACACCGGGATACGTCCCTATGTTTCTCTTGCCTTTCCGAAACACCGGGATACGTCTCTATGTTTCACATTCCTTGCAGAACACCGGGATATGTCCCTATGTTTTTCCCTCCTCCTGAAACACCGGGATACGTCCCTATGTTTCTCCTTCTTTTCTAACCTTTGGGATACGTCCCTAATCCTTGGGATACATCCCTAACCTCTGGGATACGTCCCTAACATTTGGGATACGTCCCTAATCCTTGGGATACGTCCCTAACCTCTGGGATACGTCCCTAATCCTTGGGATACGTCCCTAATCCTTGGGATACGTCCCTAACCTCTGGGATACGTCCCTAATCTTTGGGATACGTCCCTAATCTCTGGGATACGTCCCTAATCTTTGGGATACGTCCCTAATCTCTGGGATACGTCCCTAATCTTTGGGATACGTCCCTAACCTTTGGGATACGTCCCTAATCTCTGGGATACGTCCCTAATCCTTGGGATACGTCCCTAAACACCGGGATACGTCCCCATGTTTCTCCATCTTTGGTTAAGAGCATCCGGAATACGTTCTAAGGCTTACACATTTCCGAAACACCGGGATACGTCCCTATGTTTCTTTGCATGATCATAAGTTATGTTCGGCTTCTTGCATTGTCAGTTGCATTTTGCCCCTGCCTTCGGGCGCATGTCTTTATCTGTAGCTTGTATGCTTTGTCTAAGTCTTCGGCCTTGTCAAAAATGGGACGTCTCTGGGCTTTGACACTCACTCCCGTCATTGTTATGACTTCCGAGTTCTGTCAAAGAGGGGCAATTGTAGACACCCCATTTTTGACCGACCTTAAGACTCAGACGTCATCAATTGAGCGCTTGGTGATGTTGCATATTGTGCTCGTTCTGAGGTTGCAGAGTCCCGGCTACGAGCCTTGCCTCCGGACTTCCGGACTCTTTTGTGCTTTGTCTCGGTTTGCGAACCAGGCTCGGTTTTCTCTATTTTCTCTTTGAGAAGGGAGGGAGAGGTCTCGTAGATCATCTCTCAAGGGCCGTAGGCTACATTTCGTGGCCATAGGCCATTTTGCCCATTTCGGAGCCCGGTTCCCGGTTTTCGGAGCCGTCAGGCCGTGTGCCTCGGTTCGGGACCATCTAACCATCTCCGTTTGCTCCGGGTTTTGGCACACACCTTATTTCCTCCCTTTCGAGGGACACTGTGGTCCGAGAGACCAACTTCGTGGTCGAGCACCACTCCCGGAGCCTAACAGCCTACTTTCGGGGCCCCGAACTGCGTGTTTCGGCTCCCGAACCCTCATCTTGCATTTTTGGGCCCCGACCCGAACTTGAGATAGTCATATTTTGAGGTCCTTTTCATGTTTGATTAAGGACCTTTTGCTGTTTGACATCTCCATCTGTCACTTGTCTCTTTACCTCTTTTTAGGCCTGTTTTGCACGGTATTTTAGGCGTACTTGTGGGCTGTGTTGGACTTGGTCGTAAACTATAAAGTGTCTTATTTTGAGCCCCTCTTCAACTTTGTTGAAGGGCTCTCGGCCATTTGAGACCCGCAGCTATCACTTATCCCTTTAACCACCTTTTGGCCCTTTTTGGTGCACCCTTTGCTCAAGGCTTCTTGAGGAAGCCTTGACCCCTTGTCTTGGCTTCCTCAAGAAGCCTACCAGCTGTCCAAGCTTCTTGAATAAGCCTTGGTCCCTTTGACCCTTTTGTATAGCTTCTTGGAGAAGCTTGGAGCTTAGTCCATTGCCTATATAAAGAGCCCTTCTCTCCCATTGCAAAGGGTTGGAGGTTTTGAACAAAAAAACCAGAGGATATATACATACATTCTGATATATACATATATCCCTCCATCTTTCTCTATATCTATCCCATCCAAGCCTCCAAACACCCTTGTTCTTGGGCCATTCCTTCACCAACTCATAGCACAAGGCACCCTTGCTCCTTTCCAGCAACTTGGGGCTGTTTTGCAGAGGCTAGAAGCTCATTTCCTTGGATCAAAACCTGCTGGTTTGCTACTCTACAAGGGTGAGTCATTTTCTTCCCCTTTCTAGCCTTTTCTTGCTTCATATCTAAGCCGTATTTGCTCGCATCTTTGGGCTCCGACCTAAACTTCAAATCATCATATTTTGAGGTCCTCTTCATGTTTGATTGAGGACCTCTTGCTGTTTGAGGACAGTAGCTAGCACTTCCTTCATTAGCCCTCTTTATGCCCTAATCTTGCATAGTATGTTTGGCTTGTGTATAATCTGTTTTTGAGCATGTAATAAACTGTAAGTAGGTTCATTTTGAGCCCTTCTTCAACATTGAAGAAGGGCTCAACCTTGTTTGGGACCCCTACCTTGCACTTGTTTCATAATCTCTTCTATTTACCGTAATCTTGCATGCTTTGTTAGCCTATCTTGCCTCTGTTTTTGGGCCATCATCAGAACTGAAAGGGGTCATATTTTGACCCCCTGGACATATTTCATTAAGGGTCTTTTCTTGTTTGATGAATTTTTGGTGTACCTCATGTTATAGCCTCTTGTTGGCCTATTTCTTGCATGGCATTCTTAGCATGTTTGCATACTGATTTCGGGGCTGTCATAAACTGCAAATGTTCATATTTTGTGTCCCTCTTCAGTGTTGTAGAAGGGCATTTTTCTGTTTGGGCTTTGCATCTTACACTTGCTTTGTAATGCTCTACTTTGTCTAGAAATGAGCCATGAGTTTAGGCCATGTTTCTTGCATGTATGAGCCTCACTTCATGAAGATATTAGCATCATTTTGCCATATCTAGGTCTGTTGGCCACTGGTTTTACCATTTTTGGCATGCTTAATGTAGTTGCTTTGCATTATGGCTTGTTAGCCTTGGGTATGTGATCCATGAACATGCATTGGTTAGGCTATTTAAGTGATTTGGAGTCATTTAACACCCTATTTCAGTCCCTATACCATGCTCATATGTCTCCATTTATCACCTCTTCCATGTCTTGAAGTGTTGGTCTCTTATGCTTTAAAGAGGGCATTGTGCATGCTTGTATGTTTAATGCATTTTTGGGGCTGCCATATCAAGGTTTTTGGGTTTATTTTTGCATGATGGAACTCTGTTTTTGCTTAAATAATTCATGCCATGATTGGTCTTGGTAGTGGTGGAAGGGTGCTCCCTTTTTGTGCCTTAATCTTAGGCCATTTGACTTGCATGCTTGCACAAGTATTGGTCACCACTTTAGGCATGTTTCGCCACTGCTTTGGGTTGGTTTGAGGGCTGCCCCATTGTGGTTAATTCCACTTTTGCATGCTTGCATCATGTTTGTTGCATGCTTGAGTAATGAGGCCTTGTCACATGCTAACTCTATTGCATAAATGGTCCATGTTTGTATTACACTTTGCACCTTGCATGCTTAGTATTACACACTTGCCATAGTATGTTGCATTGCATTTGGTATGCCTTGCATTTCACCTCATATTGCATCATTTAAGCCATGTTGCATACATGCATTCCATGTCTTGGTTTGGGGTGTCAAACCAAGTGTAAGGGTTGAGAGGGGTTCACACTATAAGTGGTGCAACTTGTCTCAACTCTTGGTCACTAAGGCCCTTGATTTTACCATGATAGGGACTTAGTTCTCATTTGTGTGTTGCATGCATATTGACATTAAAGTTGCAATCTTGGCTCCTTAGGCCATCATGCATCAAGATGCATAAGTGATGGCCCAAGAACCAAGGGTCATGCTTCCTTGAGTCCCATACATGATAGGGAGCATTGACCATGCTTACATTTGCTCTAAAATCCATATCATGCACTGTCTGCCTGCTGTTGCTGTCAAACTGTCCTCTGCAGGAATTTTGTGCCGACCGGCAGTATAGAGTGCCGACCGGCACTTTATGCGTAGCCGATAGCTTCATCTCTAGCCGATGGATATTTTACACGGCCGGTGGACATTTCACCCAGCCGATGATGATCTTCAGTGTTCAGGGAGCATGTTCTGGGACTTTGGCAATTTTTAGAGAGACAGGGCAGTAAGAACAGAGACAGCAGTGGTATGGTGCGGATTTTCCGGGCAAGTCGGATTCGAGCATGCATCATTTGCGCATCCCGAGGCAGGGCTGAGGCCCCTTTCCTTTTTTTTTATATATTGAATTTAATTTGATAATTAGAAATTTTGTAATAATTCATTTATTATGTATTTGGACTGTACTATTTGGGACTGTATATTCTTTTGGTCCCTCCGTGTGAGGGCGTATTTGTAATAAGTGTGCGTGGGTGTGTGTATGTCTTCCAATCCCACGTCTTTCTTCCCTTTTACTTACCTGCTTTGATGGTTAGTATTAGGGCACGTTTATCTTAGCATACCTTATGCTATGCACGTGTGCATCCATGCATTTGTTATACATGCATTGGGCTCGGTACATCATACAAACTGCACTGTATTTCAATTTCCAAATTGAATACTTGTTACTTGTAGCATTTCACATGCCATCTTAGGATAACCGAGCCTACTCTAACTGCACCTCTGTATGTGTTGCATTAGCCACTTAACATGAACTAGGATCATGCACATGATTACTAACTAGTTTCTGTTTTGGCTTGGAGTACTAGGTGAGCTTTTATGCTTTAGCATATCACATGTGTGTGAGTGTTGCCATAATAGCATGACTACCATGAGGCTAAGTGCTTATGTGATATAACTGCTTGAATGCCTGTGGATGGAGGTCAAATTACCTAGATTGGAATAATGCATTAAAACTGTGAGTTTTAAGCCCACCAGATAATGGCAAAACTGTCTTTTCTAAAAGCCCACTTAAGGGTGGCAAAACCTGCGTTTTAGCCTACTTGCGAGTAGCAAACCATTTTCAAAACAAACATGAAATGTTTTATTCCAATTTAGGCGATTTGGTCTATACTTGTTTGCTGTGCGCATAACGTAGTAATTCTAGGCTAATAACCGGAATAAGAACGCATAAAGTTTTCAAAAACGGATATCACGGTTAGTAGAGGCCGGTCTTCGAACCGGGCGAGAGGGGGTGCTCATAGCTGACCTTCCCCGATCGTACCCGAGCTCCCGAGCCAAGTCACTTTGGTGATGACGGACACGTGGCCTTCGGCACCGAGTCAGGGTTTCCTAAATTCCCCCATTTTAAAATATTTAGGTGGCGACTCTGTAATCTGGCAAAGCAGTCCATGTTTGGCACTACTTTTCAAAAAAATCTGTTTTTCTTCAAAACGATTTGCCAGATTTGGACTCTTTGGTTCAGATTTAGAACCGTGACAATTTGAGTCCGAACTGTAGTAAGCCCGATATGAACAGAACGGGAGTTCATCCTCCCGGGACGTTCGGGGACGTCTACAGGACTGAATGAAAATACTGTGGAGAAATAATTGGCTTGTTCAATAAAAATTGTGGGGAAGATTTCCATAATGGCGCCATATTGAGTCCACCATTGTAGAAACCAAGTAGGAAATTCGGATTTGAATTTTTTATCAAATTGGAGAAATCATGAATGACTATTTGACTCATTTTGATAAAGAAGAATTTTAAACCAAGCATCAATGTAGTCATAATAACTATATTGAATAGCATGACTAGGTAAATCTCGGAGTTGAAAAGGAGAACCCCATTCATTCAAAGAGACTATGTTGTGAATATATAATGAATGGTACACAATTAATAAAGTCAAACACCAAGCTTACAGACTTAAATATGACTCTAACCAACAATCCAACATTACTCACAAATGGTATAAGTTTATGACTGAATATAGTATAGAAGTTCCTTTCTTTGAATATTTAGAAAATTATTACAAAAAAGTTAATACAATCACAAAGACTAAATGGAAAACTTCTTCTAATACTACTGTTAGCTCCAGTCATCCTCCTCTATCCAACATAATTATAGAACACCAAGGTTCTGTTATTCAAGCTTCTCCATTTAAATTACCTGGTAATGACAATGAACTAAAGAAAGTCATTGAACAAAACAATTATACTAATTAATATTTAAAAACAATTGGTAAATAATTAGATAAAATAGAGACTAATTTAGATGAATATACGCCTAGTCATTCCTCCAAACAATCTTTAGACAAGCCTTTAATTAATTTACCTAGTCAATGTTCCAAAAGAGATAGTCTGGTCACTCAGGATAGTTCTACTGTTAAAATCATAGAACAATTATTCACTAAGTTAGCCTCTCCTTCAAATGAAAAAGTCGCTTCTCCTTCAACTGAAAAAGGTCTTACTGTATTAAACCAACAACCTACTCTAGCTATTATTTCCCATCATTCAGAAACCGACACATCTGATAATGAAATTAATCTTTTAGCTCAACAATTTCAATCTTCTAATCTTAATCGAATTACTTATCCTAAGGTCAATCCTGCAACTCTTACAAAAAATTGGTATTCTAGGCCTACTCCCCCTGATCTCCAATATGAAGAAACCAATCTTAATAATCAATTTTCTGTTTCTGCTAAAAAACTATATGAATGAAATATGATGGTCTTAGTGAAGATCAAATCCTTCAAAAATTAAACCATTTATCCATGGTTGTCAATAGTTATCTTAGTAACTACCCAGATTATACTCAACTTGAAATTGTTTCATTAATAACCTCTAGTTTTACTAGTATGTTAAAATCATGGTGGGAAAAATATCTCACTGAAGATCAAAGAGAATCTATTTTACATGCAAGTCAAAAAGATGAAAATGATTTACCCATATTTGACGAAACAATTGGCTATTATAAACCTGATGGTATCAATACTTTAATTTATACCATAGTTAGACATTTTATTGGCACACCTACTAATATATATTCTAGAATATATGATCAACTTAGTAACCTTACTTGTCCAACATTAAGTGATTTTCGATGGTATAAAGATATTTTTACCTCCAGAGTAACGCTACGCGAAGATTGTACTAAATCATTTTGGAAAGAAAAATTTATTAATGGTTTACTTAGTCTTTTTGCTCACAAAATTAGAGATTTTCTTAGTCAATCTACTAGTGTAATTGAATATGATAATCTAACCTATGGTGATATAATCAGTGCTATTCAAAAAGAAGGATTAAGAATGTGTATTGACTTAAAACTTAGTCAAAAAGTTGCTAAGGATAAACATAAAGCTAAATATGAATTAGGAAATTTCTATGAACAATATGGTTTACCTTCAGTTGCACCCTCTAGAAGAAAACATAGTAAAAATAAATCTTCTTATAAGCACTCCAATAAATATAGGAAGAAGTATTTACCCTCTAAATCAACTGATAAGTTTTACACTAAACCTAAAACGAAGAAATCTAATCCAAAGTAAAAATCTACTAAAAACATCACCTGTTTCAACTGTGGCAAGAAAGGTCATTATTCAAATAAATGTAAAGAAAAGCAAAAATGAAAAGATAAAGTTAATCAACTCCAAATAAATGATGAATCTAAAAATCAATTATTTGAAATCTTCCAATTAAACAAATCTTCTAATAACTCCTCTACTGACATATCCAACATAAATACCTCTTCTGATTACCATTCACCTAGTGATACTTCTGATAATAACATTGAAATAGGCTGTAATGATACTTGTTGTAAACCTATTAAGCAAATTACTGTTCTTTCTAAACAACATCAAGAAGAAACTGCTCTTATTGAATTAATTAGTAAATTAGAAGATCCTGAATTAAAACAAAACTGTACTGACGGATTAAAATCATTATTGATTAACAAAGATACTAAACCACAACATAACAAACCAATCATTAGCTTAACAAAAACTTTAGACAGATTTAAAAATAAACAAAAAGAAGTCACTCTTCAAGATCTACAACACGAAATTAACCAAATTAAACGTCTTATCAAAGACTTACAAAGTAAAGATAAAATTTTAGAAGAAGAAATATCCCTACTAAAAATCAATAAAAGTCTAGATAACTTTCAACAGGATGATGCTATCTCCCCAAATGAATCTGAGGGTACTAATGAAGATACTAATCCGGATAATGTTCTGTTTGATAATCGATCCAATCCATCTGAGAATCCTGAAAGTAAAAGATTAAATCTTATCAATAAAATTAATATTCAAAAATGGCATTCAAAAATCAAATTAGTTATCAATAATTTTGAGTTAGAAGTCATCGCATTAATAGATACTGGTGCTGATCTTAATTGTATTCAAGAATGCTTACTTCATAGAAAATATTATCATAAAACAGGTGAACAATTAACTTCTGCTGATGGCAGTAAAATGCATATTAAATATAAATTATCAAAGGTCTATATTTGTTAAAATAATGTTTGTTTTAAAACATCATTTGTTTTAGTTAGAAATATTACTGATAAAGTTATTTTAGGAACACCATTTATATTTTTACTTTATCCATTCACCACTTCTAATCAAGGAATAACTACTCAAGCCTTTGGCCAAACCATAACTTTTAAATTTTTATCTCCACCCGAAGTTAAAGAATTAAACCAGTTAAAAGACTGTTCTATTTCCAAAACAATTAATCGATTAACTTGTCACATCAGATATCTTAAAGAAGAAGTAAATTATAAACGAATTGAGTAACAATTAATTGATCCTATTACTATTGCACAAATTGAACAATTCAAACAAAAATTAGAATAAACTGTTTGTTCTACTTTACCTACTGCCTTTTGGCATTGGAAAAAACATGTCGTCACACTACCATATATTAAGAATTTTAATAAAAGACAAATTCCTACTAAGTCTAGACCTATTCAAATGAATCATGATTTAGTTGAAATATGTAAAAAAGAAATTAATGAATTACTACAAAACAAAATTATTAGTCATAGTAAGTTACCCTGGTCTTGTCCTTCCTTTTATGTTTATAAAAATGCTGAATTAGAAAGAGGAGTTCCTAAATTAGTAATTAATTACAAGCCATTAAATAAAGTGTTAGAATGGATCCGTTATCCAATTCCTAATAAAAAAGATTTAATTAAACGATTTAGCTAAGCTGTCATTTTTAGTAAATTTGATTTAAAAAGTGGATTTTGGCAAATACAAATTCACCCAAAGGATCGTTATAAGACTGCTTTCACTACACCTTTTGGCCATTATGAATGGAATGTAATGCCCTTTGTATTAAAAAATGCTCCTAGTGAATTTCAGAACATAATGAATGACATTTTCAATCCCTTTAGTCATTTTTCCATAGTTTGTATAGATGATATTCTCATCTTTTCCAAATCCCTTAGTGAACATTGGAAACATCTTACTGTTTTTTTCTATACCATTAAAACTCATGGTCTAGTCATTTCTACTCTTAAGATTAAACTATTTCAAACCAAAGTCAGATTTTTAAGTTATGACATTCATCAGAATACCATTTTACCTATTAGTCGATCCATTGAATTTGCTTCTAAATTTCCTGACGAAATCTTAGATAAAACCCAGTTACAAAGATTCTTAGGATCACTTAATTATATTGCTGAATTTTACAAAGACCTTAGGAAAACCTGTCAACCACTCTTTGATCGGTTAAAAGATAATCCTCCTCCTTGGTCTTCTACTCATACTCATATTGTTAAACAAGTAAAAAAATATGTCAAGTCTCCCCCATGCCTTAGCATTCCTACGAAAAATTCCTTTAAAATTATTCAAACTGATGCTTCTGATATTGGTTATGGTGGTATTCTTCTCCAGAAAATCACTCATCAGTCATCTGAATAGATTGTTCGTTTTCATTCTGGTGTCTGGAATAAAGCCCAAAAAAATTATAGTATTATTAAACAAGAAATTTTATCTACTGTTTTATGTATTAGTAAATTTCAAGATGATATTTTAAATCAAAAATTTTTACTCCGTGTTGATTGCAAATCTGCTAAATATGTTTTAGAAAAAGATGCTCAAAATCTTGCTAGTAAGCAAAATTTTACCCGTTGGCAATTTATTCTAAGTATTTTTGATTTTGATATTGAATATACACCTGGTTGTCAAAATTCTATTCCCAATTTTCTTACCAAAGAATTTTTACAGGGGGGGGGGGATAGCGGATGGCAACTCCTTTTATTTCCTACCATAAATCACAAGTTACCTATTATCAAAACCTCATTCACCAAATTGCTTACCATATTGCTTGCCTCAAATTAGCTAAGAAATCCACCAAACGTGCTCAATTTATTCGATTTCATACCATTTGTAGTCGCCGTAATCTGTTGGCCCACTATATTAACTGTGCTGATTATCATATGAGCAAATTAGATATCCTTAGTGGATGCTAATTTCGGTCTACCCATTTTACAGATGTCTGCTTAGAGACCTTTGATACCTTCTAGTAAGGTTCTTGTTCCTTCTAGTCAACTAGTTCCTCCTTCGGAATTAGTCACCGGATACCATCCTGTTGAATTAGTCAACTGTTACCAAGTCCTTGGTAATATTCCTAAACCTAGTTATATATCTACACTTGCTACTGATCCATTTGCTTCTTCTTCTCAATCAGTTACCCCTTACCCTCATAATCCTATTAAATCTGCTCGTTCTGATAATGTTAAATCTACTACTACTAACCTCTTTTTCAAAGAACCCAGTCACAAGAATAATGCTTCTGTCCTTGACCTAGACAAATCCTATTTTCCTCACGGCTGGCATTTTGTTCCTCTTCATCCAGAAAAATCAATCACCTATTACAAAGACATTCTTTTCAATCATCAGTCCATTGTTATTAAACCTATTTATGATCGAACTTACACCAGTAAAATTGTATACCATTCATTATATATTTACAACATAGTCTCTTTGAATAAATGGGGTTCTCCTTTTCAACTTCGAGATTTACCTGGTCATGCTATTCAATATAGTTATTATAACTACATTGATGCTTGGTTTAAAGTTCTTCTTTATCAAAATGAGTCAAATAGTCATTCCTGGTTTCTCCAATTTGATCAAAAATTCAAATCCGAATTTCCTACTTGGTTTCTACGATAGTGGACTCAGTATGGCGCCATTATGGAAATCTTCCCCTCAATTTTAATTGAACAAGTCAATTATTTCTCCACAGTATTTTCATTCAGTCCGCAACAAAAGAAATTCCCTACATTGCTCATTTTCTTATCCAAATACAAAGTCCCATGGATATTTAAGTGGCAATATGCTATTTCTGATGACATTATTTACCGCCAACATTTTGTTAAATGGTGGGACAATTTCAAAATTCCTCGAATTATTGAAATAGTCCAAACAGAATTTCCAGTTAATATTCATGCTCCAACACCTGCCATGGTTAAAGCACGGTAGAACCCAACTGCTTCATTAACACAAGGAAGCCTACTTCCTCCGCTCAATCTTGGAAGCCCAACATCCAATTCTTCCAAGCCCAAGTCATCTAAGTCAAAGGTTAAATCCAAGTCAGCACAGCTCAAAACTGATTAATCAAAGGGTAAGCCCAAAGTCAAGTCCAAATCCAAGTTCTCCAAAGATGAACTTCTCCAAATAGCCCGTCTACTCATGGCTAAAGCTACGTCATCCAATGAAGAAAGTTCAGAAGAAGGTTCAAATGGTTCAGACTCTTCTGAAGACTCAACTAATCAAGACCCCTATGGATTCCAATTTCAAGATGCTCAGGACCCATATGCCTGACATAGTCATTGGATTCTATATAGACATCATTCTCAACTTCAATCAATACTCTTCTTTTGAGAAAAACTGCTGATATATATGTCTATATTGATTCCTTCAGTCACATGTCTCCACCGAAAGCAATGAATAGTGAAAAAGTCAAATTTACTGTTCACTATTCATCAAGAAAGTCAACATTACTATTCATCATTCATCATAATTCATCCAATCGACAAATTCAACACAGTCAAAAGCAGCCATCAACTTTAGTCACCAAAAGTTGCAGACAGCTCCCATATGCTTCTTTCAAAGCCAGATTCCTTCACAAGGCTCACAGTAACTCTTCACAAGGCTCACAATAACTCTTTTCATCTATAAAAGAGCCTCTTCAGTCAAGAATAAGGCAGAGTTAGAAAAATTTGAGTGCTCATTTTCAAGAAAAATAGTTATCTCTGTAACTTTATATTTTCAAATTCATTTTCAAGTTATGTATTGTGAAGAACTGTTTGTTTCATTCTAGTAAACAATTGTAAGTTTTAATTTATGTATGTTTTATTTTAAGTTTTAATTTGAAATGTTTAGTGTTGTTTCCTCTTTCCTGCTACCGCCTCCTTTTGTCTAAAAAGTAAAAAAAAATTGTGAAAAAAACCTTTTAAAAATTCCCTAAATACCAAAAAAAAAAAAAAAAAAAAAAATACTAGAATTCAGTATATTTTTTATATTTTTATATATATTTTAATTTTTTAAAATATTTTTTCACAAATTTTTTACTTTTTAGATACATTTAAGTAAGGTGCATCTAAAAAAGTAAAAAAAATATTTAAAATTTTAAAAATATTCACTAAAAACAAAAAAATATGAAAACTAAAAAAATCAATTTTCAAAAAAATTAATCCAAAAAATTCAAACCAAACACATGTCATGCTAATGTGATCAAATTTTGAGAGGAGGATGTAAGTACACTGGTCTAAGCCCAACAACAATTATAAAAGACAAAATTATAATAAAAGCCCAAAATTCATAAGCAAGATTTTCATATTTCAAGAGAGAAACTAAGCAGTTTTAGTAGATTTGGGCTTGGTTGGCCACTCTCAAATGACCAAACCACGCCCAAAACACATATAGTCACTATAATACCAGTCCAAGCCCAGAAACATTTTCTGTTATTATCATTATCATTATTATTTAGTTTGGCAACCCCAAATATTCAATTGTTTGAGCACCCAAAGCTTCTCTTTTGAAAAAGAAATAGGAAAAACCCTTCTTTTTATGCCAAATTCACCACTTCTACAATTTATTGGTGGCTTTGACACTGAGAAGTTATGATTTGGTGCAATCGCAAATGTTTAAATTATAAGTTGTGATATTATACAATGGCAAGTGTTACTCGTCTCTAACACAGGTTTGAGTTATGAGAATCTAACAATCTAACTCTTCACACAGAGTCACAACCCAAAAAAAAACAAGAAAAAAAAAGCACACACATTTGCTTATCTAGAAAGTATGAAGGAAAATTGTCATGAAAAGAACTTGGTGAATGTTGGTGATTACACGTTGAAAAATAAAATTTCATTTGGTAGGTATCACACCTTATATCCAAAAAAGAGTCCAACCAAGCATGTGATTTTAGTAATTAGTCTATCACGGATCAGGTCCAAACTATATATACAATGTCCAAACTACATATAATCAGTGGGAACCCCATGTCCAAATTTAATTACATGTCTATAAGAATGTTTCTCTCTGATTATAAATAAGATTAATGTTAGATATTCTGAAAATTCTACCAAATGTCTCATATGGGTGTGGGACCCATACAATGTGGGTCCCGTGTGGGTCTCACACCCATGTGAGATATTTGATAAAATTTTTAATAAAATTTTTAAGATCTCTAACATTTTTGTATAAATAAATCAGGCTTAGGCTTGGTTTAGTTGGACTCCTGGGTCCTACCATGATTAATCCAATCTTCAATATGAGACCATTGTCTATAGATCATTTAGGGAAAAAAATTAAATTTAGGAAAAAGGTTGGGACCTCCTTTTTGGGAATTCTCACTACCCCCAATCATATTGTGATTGGCCAAATTTTTATTTTTGCTTTTGTTTTTTTTTTCCCCTCATATCTTTGGCTGACATGTGTTTGTAAGGGGTTGAAGGGGTAAAAAAAAAAGGGGGTCTGTATCATTTCTGTTAAATTTAATATGATAATGATATATATTAGCTACATATTTTATCACCCATTTTTATTTTTAAGGCAAATATGATAATTGGTAAAATTTAATTTTATTTATAAATACATGATTAACAATTAAGATTATTTCCAAACTTTGCCTTCAATAGCAATCAGCCTAATACTAATATGATTTTTCACAAGAGTCGAAAATACCAAAGACAAATGAGAATGTCATGTTTTCAAACTTTTCAAAAACAAGTTTCAGAAAACCCATTTCTACAAAATGCACTAAAAAGGATCTTAAGATTGTACAGAATCAAATTTCATAAAAGGCTACGCGGATGAATTTAGTAGTAACTGAATAGGTTGAGATAAAAACTTGATAGAAGAATCTAGACGGAATTCAACCGAAAAATTTGTAGGTGAAAATGAAAATAAACTGTTCTGAGATGATTTTTTTGGGAAAAGTTCAAAACATGAAAAGTGTGCAGTATAATGTTTTACTTCAGTTTACGCGAAACCAATAAAATTGAGCTCATTTCGTGGGTTAAAACTGCATCTAAAATCTGCACTACTAAAATGAATAAAAACTATTGTAACCAAGATCATCTGATTACAAGTTCTAATCGATATTTTAATAACAGGTCAAAACACAAAAGTTGACTAGAATCATTGCCTTGCATTCATTTCATGAGGTATATAATGCACCATTCTCCATACCATACATTTCATGAGATATGTGATGCACCACTCTCCATACTGCTCATCTTATAAAGTACATCACGTATCGCTCCACATACCATGCATATCTCACATCATTCTTCATGCACTGTTTTCCATGCCATCTTGTAGCTAGTTTCTCGTGCTCCCCGGAGGGGGTTTAGCCTTCCTCAGATGTGATCGCCCAACAGTTCGGACTCCCGTGGTTCTGAATTTTGGTTTCATAGATGCAATGTGAATTAGAAAAAGAGTAAGAGTTCAAGTTCGGCAAATCTTAGAAAATTCTATTTATTTACAAAAAATGCCAAAAATGAACTATATTGCTAGATTTCAAAATTGCCACCTAATATGTTTGGGAAAATTAGGAATGGCTGATATTGTTTCATGGATCTCTACTTCATCAATTGCCCAATAACCCAGCTTGCCATCACCATCATCATTCTTAACAACAGAATCTTAAATAGGTTTTACTTTTCTTACTTTGCACTGAATATCTGTTGAATGTGCAGCGCTTCAAATTCAATCCTTGCTGTTGTTCTTCTTGTTCTTTTTGATGGTTTGACTATTCGTGTGTGTGTTGCTATGCCGATATGAAATTCCTTAATGCATTTCATCGAGGGAAAAAGGTAGAACTTTAATCATGAAATCTCAACGAGATTAAAATTTAATGAGTACACACACACACATAGACTCTCTTGACATTAACTTTCTTGAATTACTTTTTCTAGGGATCTACATGGAAAAATATTTGAGGAGGAGATGGGAGTTAATGGCTCCTTTCGAGGTAGAAATAATAGTGGAAGATTTTCTCACAACAGAGGAGGAGAAAGTGGAGGTAGAACATCATCTTTTCAGAATTTTCAGAATTCTCAGACTTCTCAGCATTATTCTCCTCAGACTTATCAGTCTCAGTCTCAGTCTCTAAATCAAAATCATCCCTCCTCATCTTCTGTTGGACCTTTGTTGTGTCAAATTTGTGGTAGGCCTAATCATTTAGCCTTGGATTGTTGGTATAGGTTGGACTCCTCTTTTCAAGCATCTTCTTCTCCTACTATGTCTAGATCGCATCCCAGGGCTTATGTTGCATCATCCTTATCCACAAATTCTGTTCATCCTTCTTCTCCTACATCTCCAGATGGTTCTGCTTGGTACTTAGATTCTGCTGTTCGTCATATTCGATGACATTAATTACGTGGTTAGTTTCAATTCACCTAATCTTCATGTAATTTCTAAACAAATATACAATCTCCAAAATAGATACACTATTCATATTTCCATAAATGGGGGTGACAAGTATCCAACCCTACCATATATATGCATATCTATCCAAAAAATTGAGGGTATAATCATAAATTAAAATGCCCACTACAAAAGTTGATAATCAGAAGTAGGGGGTGGATGTAGCTTGCTTTTCGTGCTCCTCTCGAATTCGATTAGAGATTTCAAAAGATTGCATAGTGTAACTTTTATCATTGAGTGTTTGGAATAAAGCGCCCAAGTCTTAGGGCGGTCAAAAATGGAGTGTCTACAGTGGACAATTTCTCATAATCAGTTTTTTTGAGTTAAAATAAGTTGCTAGAATCAGAAATTGTTTGAAATAAGTTTATCCAAGCAATCAAAAATAACTTTTCCAAAGCTAGAATCTATAAGTTGGCCAACATAAGTCACACCAAACACCCCCATGTAATAGATGATTGTTTTTTGTTATTAACAAATATCTCTGAATAGTTATTATGTAATGGATAGTTATTACGTTTTTAATGTGTAATCGATATGTTTAAAATATAAAATATTTGTAATATATTCAATAAATCTTATAATATAAATGGTTTAAATTATCAAACTAGATTTGATACAAGTGTCTATTGGAAACAGAAGAGTAAAGGTATGAGACGGAGAGTCTGGTATAAGAAAGGGGGTCTTGAGCTTCATAACCGAATTGGTCCATCAGCACAAGTCAAGAAAGGAGCAATTCTTAGGTCTGCAGTGGTTGCTATTTCGCTGTCAATGGCAAGTGATTCCAGTTTTGGTAGATTGCTACTCAATGAGGCTGAAGTAACCTTACAGATGGGGCAAGTACTTGGGCTCAAATGTGAAGGCAAAGAGGAGGAGGTAGTGAGCAAGCTTATGGAATTGGAGTCCAAGGATATGGACAAGGTGCACAAAAAGGGAAAGGGAGTAGTCAGTTAATTGACTTCTTCTAGGAGACTCAGGAGTGCTACTTTGTTTAATGAAGCTTTTATCTTAGAATGTTAGGGGGTTAGGTAGGACTGGTAAATGTAGGAAAGTCAAGCAAGTGATTAAGGAGAGGAAGATAGATATGGCTCTCTTGCAAGAGACCAAAAAAGAGGTGGTTAATTTAGAGTTGGTGCAAACTATTTGGGATGGGGAAAAAATGGAGTTTATGTCAGTTGATTCAATAGGGTCTGCTGGTGGGCTTCTCTGTATCTGGAATCCTGAAGTTTTTCAGCTCAAGGAATGTTGTTGCAATCGCAATTTTATCCTCCTGGCAGGTTCGATCTTTTTTTCTTTTAACTGTGTAATTGTTAATGTTTATGGGCCAAATGATCCTGTAGAAAGAAAAAGGGTGTGGGATTTTCTTGTGAATCTTAAATCACAATTCTTGGACCCATGGTGCTTGGGGGGTGATTTTAATGAAATTAAAAGCATTTCTGAAAGAAAAGGCTATTCTAGGAGGGATAAGGAGATGAGGGAGTTCAATGAAATGATAGAGCAATTAGAGGTCTTTGATCTATCTATGTGTGGAAGGAAGTTTACTTGGTGCCATTCACAAGAGGGTGATAGATGGAGCAGGCTTGACAGATTTTTATTAAATCTAGAATGGTTGCAGACATTCAATTTTAAGCTTTGGGGTTTACCTAGACTGGTCTCTAAGCATTGTCCTATTGTCTTGATAGAGGATGAGAGGGATTGGGGTCCTAGACCATTCAGGTTCATAAGTGTTTGGTCTTTGCATCCAAAATTCTTGTCATTTGTGGAACAAACTTGGGCTGCTCTAAATGTGATGGGTTGGGTTGGATTCAGATGTTTAGTCAAATTCGAAGGGTTAAAATCAGCTTTGAAGAGCTGGAATAAGGAGGTGTTATGAAATGTGGAGAGCAAGCTCAAAGCTTCAGAGGAGGAAGTTCATGCCCTTGATCTAGTTGCCGAAGTAAGGGCTTTATCTGCAAATGAATTAGCTAGGAAGAGAGAACCGAAAGGAGATGCTTGGCAGCTAAGTAAAATGCTGGAGAGGACGTGGTTTCAAAAATCTAGACTTAAATGGGCATTATTGAGTGATTGAAATACCTCTTTTTTCCATGCTATGGCCAGATGTGGAAGTAATAGGAATGCCTTATGCTCCATTTTGGTGAATGAAAATACTGTAGAAGAGCCTCTAGCTATTAAAGTTGAGGTGTTGAAACACTTTACCAATATGTTTGAGGAGTCTTGGAAGGTTAGGCCCACCTTAGATGGTCCCTTTAAGACAATTGGGGAATGCCATGATTCAGGATTTTTGGAAGCGGAATTCTCAGAGGAGGAAATTTTAAGTGCTATTAAATCTTGTGGGGGTAACAAGGCCCCCAGCCCTGATGGATTTAATATGGGTTTTTTTCAGAAATGCTGGCATATAGTGAAGGAGGATGTCTTGTAATTTATGAGGGACTTTCATCAAAATGCCAAGTTGGTTAGAGGGTTAAACAGTTCCTTCATAGCTTTAATCCCAAAAAATGAGAACCCAGCTAGCCTAAATGAATATAGGCCCATCAGCTTAGTGGGCTCCATATACAAGATATTGGCCAAGGTATTATCAAATAGGTTAAAACAGGTGCTGCCTAGGATCATAAGTGAAACTCAATTAGCATTTTTGAGGGGCAGAAACATTTTAGATGGCATACTTATTGCTAATGAGATAGTAGATGGGTGGAAGAAGGCTAGAGGATGTGGAGTTGTGCTTAAACAGGATTTTCATAAAGCTTATGATTCTGTCAATTGGGAATTTTTGTTTCTATGTTATTTAAATTTGGTTTTGGTCCTAAGTGGGTAAGTTGGATGAAGGAATGTGTTGCTTCTGTAAGAACTTCAGTCTTGGTTAATGGGTCTCTAACTCCTGAATTTTGTCTTTAGAGGGGACTTCGACAGGGAGACCCACTATCACCTTTTCTATTCATCATTGTGGCTGAAGCATTTAATATCTTACTGCGTAGAGCTAAAAATTTGGGGGGAAATAGTTAATATAAAACGAATCCTTAGGTGCTTTGAAGTCTTGTCAGGACTTAGAATTAACTTTAATAAAAGTGTGGTCTATGGAGTGGGGATTCCAGATGAGCTGGGTCAGGATTTTGCAAGTAGGATGAACTGTAAATTCCAGAAATTGCCCATCAAATACTTGGGGCTGCCATTAGGGGCCAGCCCAAGAAGAAGTAGGACTTGGCTACCAGTGATTGATAAGTGTAAGCAAAGGCTTGCTTCTTGGAAGAGAAAATATCTTTCCTTTGCAGGTCAGTTGACCTTGATTAAGTCTGTTCTTGCCAGCTTACCTATTTTTTATCTCTCAATCTTTAAGATGCCTGAGATGGTAGCAAAAAAGTTGGAAAGTATTCAGTCTGCTTTTCTTTGGGATGGCTCAGATCTGAGGAGGAAAGTGCACTTGGTGAAATGAGAGGATGTTTCTAAAAGTAAAAACATAGGAGGGTTAGGTGTTAAGAGAATTAGAATTATGAATGTATGCCTTTTACTGAAGTGGTGGTGGAGGTTTGGTGCTGAAGAGAACTCTCTTTGGAAGGACGTTATACGTGGAAAGTACAGGGAGTCAGGTTGGGCATGGTTTCCTTCTACTGAGAGCGCTAGTAGGTTGTCCAAGACTTGGGCTGACATTATTTTCATTGTGGCTTCTAGGGCAGATCTTATGCAATTTTTTAGGAGTAATACTGTGGTCAAGATTGGGGATGGTAGAAGAATTAGATTTTGGTCTGATTGTTGGGCAGAGGGTGTATGTCTCAGAGATGAGTTTCTTAGACTATATTCTCTATCAGGTGATAAAAAAGGGTCTGTATTCATGTTTCATAGCAATAGAGATGTATATGGGAATTGGGTGTTTAATTTTAGGAGGCCCCTCTTTGCTTGGGAGGAAGAAGAATTGAGTAGACTGCTAGTGCATCTAAGTAGTCCCTCTTTGCTTAGAGCTAATGTTGCTGACTGTTTGACTTGGAATACTAATACTTCTGGTTGCTTCAGTGTCTCATCGGTCTATCAGTGGTTTGAAATGGGCTTTGGGTCTACTAGTTTGATCTCCAGGTTTTTGTGGAAGGCTCCTGCTCCACCAAGAGCACAATTCTTTGGTTGGTTGGTTTGGAGGGGAATAATCAAATTTGCTAGTTATTTGCGCAGGATTGGTATTCTAAATGCCAATGTTGATGTTTGTTGTGTTTTTTGCAAAGAAGTGGAGGAAACTATTAATCATGTGTTACTTCACTGCCCTTGTGTGTGGCTGATATGGCCTTATTTTGTCAGAGAGTGGGGGTTGCAGTGGGCTGTAACAGGGCCGCGAGGGACCTCGCTACAGCTCGGACTTGATTTTGTGTCACGGTTCTAAATCTTGAACCAAAGAGTCCAAATCCGGCAAATCGTTTTGAGAAAACAGATTTTTAGAAAGAAGTGCCAAACATGGACTGCTTTGCCAGATACAGAGTCGCCACCTAAATATTTTATTTTGGGGAAATTTAGGAAACCTTGACTCGGTGCCAAAGGCCACGTGTCCGTCATCACCAAAGTTGCCTCGGCTCGGGAACTTGGGTACGATTGGGGAAGGTCACTTCGTGAGCACCCCCGCTCGCCCGATCAAAGATCGACCTCTACTAACCATGATATCAAGTTTTGAAAACATTATGTGTTCTTATTCCGGTTATTAGCCTAGATTTACTATGTGATGCGCACAACATACAAGTATAGACTGGATCGCCTGAATTGGAACAAAACATTTCATGTTTGTTTTTGAAAGATGGTTTGCTACTCGCAAGTAGGCTTAAAATGCAGATTTGCCACCCTCAGGTAGGCTTAGAAAACAGATGGTTTTGCCACTATCTAGTGGGCTTAAAACTCACAGTCAATGCATTATTCCAATTCAGATAACCCAACCTTCACCCACAGGCATTCAGGCAGTTATATCACATAAGCATATAGCCTCATGGTAAGCATGCTATCATGGCAGTCACTCACACGTATGCAAGGATGCTAAAGCATAAAACTCACCGAGTACTCCAAGCCAAAACAGAAACTGATTAGAAATCCATGCATGATCCTAAGTATACAGAAATGCCTAATGCAACACATGCAAAATGCAACTATAGCAGGCTCGGCTATCCTGAACATGGCATATGGAATGCTACAGCTAACAAGTATTCAATTTGGAATTGAAATACAACTGCAGTTAGTATGATGCGCCGAGCCCGGTGCATGCAAAACAGATGAATGAATGCAAACATGCTATCATACTTTATGCTAATTGAAACATGCCCTAATCTAACCATCATAAGCTGGTAAATAAAATGGAAGAAAGACGTGGGGTTGGAAGACATACACCACACTCACGCACACTTATTACAATTATGCCCTCGCGCAGAGGGTTTGAAAGAATAATACAGTCCCAAATAAATATTACAGTCCAAATAATACAGTCCGAATATGTACAAAAATCCTAATTAATTAACAAAATTAACTAAGAAAAATAACAAACTGGCATGCAAGCCAGGGACTGCCTTGACTCTTCTCCGGATGATGGATGATGCATGCTCGGGTTGCCTTTGCGCGGAAATCCATGGCGATGCCCCAGTTAGCCTCTGTTTGCACTTATTCTTGGAATGCGCGCCAAGCTCCGGAAGGCTGCTGATTCTTGTTTTGCTGCAACAGAGAGCAGGAAAGGGGCATGGCAATGTATTTGCACAAATATATGCATGCCTCGATCTTCGTGCCACCAATCACGCATCTCGATGCATGATGGCCGAGGAGTCGAATTGCACAACTCAATATGAAATGAATGCATATGAGGACACAATGAGACCTAACTCCATCATGGATAATCTGGAGTGTCGGTGACTGGGAATTGAGACACGTTCCGTCACTCGAAGTACGAAACGTCCCTCGTTTCTCGTGCTCGGGCTAACTCCTATCCCGAACACAATGCAATATGCGTGACATGCATGAATGCAACTAAGATACAACCTAACATGCACAATGCTATGGAATGGCATACACAATGCACGGGGTAACATGGCATACACAATGCGCTAACATACAACCTAGCATACGCAATGCTATGAAATGAAATGGCATACACAATGCACAATGGACTTACACCAACATGAGTGGACCTCAGCCACACTCACATAGGAGGCCATTAGATGAAAATGAGACAACTCGAGACGCGTGCACGCAAATCGAGGACCGATCCTAAGGCACGAATGCCACTCTAACAAGACATGGCAAGACATGGGATATGGCATACTATCATGAAAATTTCAGTAGCAAGATGAGATGCAAAACAGTCCCGAAACATGCAAACATGGCCCCCGATGCATGGAATGGTCCCGAAATGCAAGATTAAGCACATGGAATGGCCTATAGCTATATCAAGCATGCATTATTGGAACATGAAGTGTAAAGACAGAAGAAAGGCAACCCCAAAACAAGCACATTTACAGTTTTAAGCAAAGTCAAAAAGTGAGCACAAATGGGCCAAAACTAGCATGCAAAAATGGGCCAAAAGGGGGGTGATTAAGCAAGTAGCACCTTCTGACTTCAAACACAAGAGGGCCCTTCAACAACGTTGAATAGGGGCCCAAAATATGGCTATTTACAGTTAAGTACCAAACCCAAAACAGTGTACAAGTAGGCCTAAAATGCTATGCAAAATATGGCCAACAAGAGGTTTAAACACAAAGTATACAAAGGGTGCCTCAAACAGCCAAAGACCCTTAATAAAACATGAAGAGAGGGTCAAAATAAAGCTATTTTCAGTTCGGACCAGAGCCCAAAAACAGAAGCATAAGGGGCTAATAAATCATGCAAAAATGGGGCCTAGAGAGGGGTACAAAAGCAAGTGACACATGGAGACCCCAAACAGTGATGAGCCCTTCAAAAATGTTGAAGAAGGGCTCAAAATAAGCAAATTTACAGTTTACTACATGCCTCAAAACAGATTACACATAGGCCAAAAATAACATGCAAGAAAATGGCATAAAGAGGGGCAATGAAGAAAGTGCAAAATGGGGGCCTCAAATAGGGAAATACCCTTAAACAAACATGAAGTAGAGCTCAAAAAAATGCTATATTCAGTTATGGTCGGAGCTCAAATATGCAAGCAAGTATGGCTAATGTATTGAGCAAGAATAGGACCAAAAAGAGGAGAGAAGGACTTACCCTTGAAGACTCAACTTTGACAGCCTCTTGGTCCAAAATACAGCACTCCTAGACTCTGAAAAACCAACTCCAGCTGCTGGAATGGAAGATGGAAGGGTGGGGGTATGGGTTGTAGAGTAAAGGGTGTAGGACTTGGATGTTTTGAAGGTTGGAAGAGTAGAGATAGGGGAGATATGCATACAATGCTTAAAGGCAAAATTTCTAACCCCTAAACACAGCTGGGGAGCCTGGTTTTATAGACAAAAGGGGGTGAAAAGGAGGGGGAAAAATGGGAGGGAAATGAAATTCAAATTTCCCCCCAAAATTGGCCTAAAGGGAGATAAAGGGGCAAGTGATAGCTGCGGTTCTCAAACCGAAGAGAGCCCTTCAACAAAGTTGAAGAGGGGCTCAAAAAAAGACACTTTTTAGTTTATAACTAAGTTCAAAACAGCTCACAAGTAAGCCTAAAATACCGTGCAAAAATAGGCCTAAAAAGAGGTAAAGAGGCAAGTGACAGATGGAAGCCTCAAACAGCAAAATGTCCTTAATCAAACATGAAAAGGACCTCAAAATATGACTATCTCAAGTTCAGGTCGGAGCCCAAAAATGCAGAATGAAGGTTCGGGAGCCAAAACACGCAGTTTGGGGCCCCGAAAGTGGGCTGTTAGGCACCGGAAGTGGTGTCCGACGACGAAGTTGGTCTCTCGGACCACAGTGTCCCTCAAAAGGGGGTAAATAAGATGCATGCCAAAAATCGGAGCAAACGGAGGTGGTTAAGCGGTCCCGAACCGAGGCCCACGGCCAACAGCTCCGAAAAATCGGGAACCGGGCTCCAAACGGGAAAAATGGCCTACGACCACAAAACGTAGCCTACGGCCACTGGGAGATGGCCTACGAGACCTCTCTCTCCCTTCGGGAAGAGAAAACAGAGAAAACAGGGCCTGGTTTGCAAACCGAGGCAAAGCACAAAAGAGTCCGGAAGTCCGGAGGCAAGGCTCGCAGCCGGGACTCCGCAACCTCAGAACGATCACGATATGCAATATCACCAAGCGCTCAATTAGTGATGTTTGAGTCTTAAGGTCGGTCAAAAATGGGGTGTCTACAAGGGCTTCACCAGGTTCTGTGGTTTGGTTGTAGAATGAGGCAACTTGAAAAGAAGCTGTGGAGTGTAATACCATATGCTATGTTCTGGTCCATATGGAAACAGAGGAATGACTATGTGTTCAATGGGGTGGAGCCTAATTTTGTAGCTCTGTGTGAAACCATTGAGGTACAAATTGCCTTGTGGGTTAAGTCCTATGTCCCAGCTTTGAACTACACTGTCCATGAGCTGGTGCATAATCTGCAACAGATTAGAAGGTGCTTGCCTTAGGAATTTATGCAGCAGATTGCACTGGTGGCTTTTAGAGATGGAAGGTAATATAGAAAGGGAATTCTTGGCAAAGCTGAGGAGGTGTCTTTTATAGCTCAACAGGGTATCAGCACCTTAGGTTCTGGTGTGTAAAGCTGAGGAGGTGTCTTTCATTGATTGCTCAGTCATTCATTGCAAATCTGCATGTTAGATGCTGGTGGGTGCTCTGGTTGTATGCTGGTGGTGGTCTGGTTGTAGCTTCTTTTCTCCTTCCTGTGATGTTTGGACTGGGTCAGTTATGGGGGTTGTTCTGTATTTGTGGGTTCTGTATCTGTGTGTTGAAATATGTGATGCTGTCTATGGGAGATGGTACTGTGCTGCTAGTCTGTGTGTATGCTGGTCTGTGTGAATGCTGTGTTCTTGGTGAATGCTATGCTCATGGTCTGTACCAGATTAGTGCCTATGCTGCATTATTCCAGATTAGTGCCTATGCTGCATTAGTGCTAGATTAGTGCTTGTGCTGCTGGTCAATTTTGTGTTCGAGTTTTGGGGTGGTCTTCGTGCCTGTCTGTTGGTTTTTGTTTTTTTATCTTTTGTTTTCTGGTTTGTTGGTTCCTCACCAACTGGCGCTTGGAGCTTTGTGTTAGCTCCAAGCTCCTCTTTATTGATGCATTGTATCACTTTTGTATGCTTCCATCAATAAAGATTTCTTTTGTTGATAAAAAAAAAAAAAAGTCTCTATTAAACCTCACAACACGCATGTTGTGTGCCTTATAGGCACAACACGCTCCCCACTTTGTCTCCTTTGCTTGTGAAGCTTTTGTACCATCTTTAAGCACTTTCAAAACAAACTTTTTTGGACCTTTAAACCAGTGATTTTTAGAAGTTTTTCAGTGGTAAAAATGAGCTTTTGAGGTCCCAAATAGGAGGGGGTAGCCTCCCCTCCTTGTGTCTTGGATTGATGGCATAGGAGAGGAAATGTAGGATTTGGAGGGATAAAATTAATTAAAATTATTTTTGAATTTTTTTTAAGGGAAGGAAAGGAAAGTGCATGGAGAGTTTTTTTTTTGCCATGATGTATATAGTAAGATATATTTATTACACCAGTTGCTTGTGTTTTTAGAGCGATAATGTTGATCGATAATGATGGGATTTTGAACATCCTACATGGATATATCTTCAAAAATGATGTTTGTGTTAGTTGTCAAGATCTGATGAACAGTGGGCATTACTTATTGATTGTGGTATGGGATTCCAGTGTTATAATGTGAGGTGATGATCACCAAGTCAATCACTGGTCAACGCCATGATCACTGGTTCTAGAGCAATTAGCCTTATTGGTTCTACAGGATGCTAGTTAGCTGGCAAAGGTCTTGATGGTTCACCTTTCTGTTCATGGCCCAAACACGAAGTTTTTTGTTTTTTAAGTGTTGGAATTTGGAAATACGTTTCTGATCTAATATATGAACTAAAGACCTAAAGACGAGAGTCCTCTGCTTCAGCATTATTGAGGCTGTTTGTGAACTTGGAATTTTGTGTGTTCCATCACAACCTTCAGGCTATTTAAACCTCCATTTTAGCCTCTGTAACCGTGATGCAAATAACTGCATTTGCCAGTGACGAGGAAGTTCTTCAGGGATAGTAAAAGATAGGCCACTAACTTCACTTCCTTCATTCTTGGGCCTCACATTCCATGCTGATTTGTTCAATTGTTGAACTTGTTTTGATGACCTGCAAAACAAAATCAACAAATGTCAAACATAGAAGGACTAAGACAAAGCACCATGTGAATAAAATGTTGTGAATGCAAATTACAAATTGTCATGCATGACATTTGAAGTAAGTTTGGAATACTCAAAAGATCAATTTCATACCAATATTCAGTGGTTCCATTACGAGGAACAAAAGATGGTACGGTATTGACCTCCTTTTGACATTCTTCAAAGACTAGTAGGTGGAAGTAATTGATGTAGTGTAAGAAAACCTGAAAATTACTTAGGCTTTTCTTTTTATATGAGATTTGCAGCACCTAATTATAATAAATCTTGGACGATATTAGCAAAGAACTCGCAGACAAGAGCTAGGAGCCTTTGAAAACATTTCTGGTACAAGAAGGGGACGAAGAGCAATTCTTCCTCTTCAGCTCGGGCTTGGCTGGGGAAGAAGAAAGAAAACTAGAGACTTTTTTAAGAGAAAACATAGAGGTGTTCACTTGGACACCGTATGAGATGATCAGGCCTAAGTTAACTTGTCACAAACTCAATGTGCACAGATCGGCTAAACTTGTGATCCAAAGAGTCGGGCGACCAACCTTGGTCCATGTACAAGCAATTGAAGAGGAAGTAGAAAAACTGTTGGAGGCACAGACAATCTGAAAAGTAAATTACCCGACGTGGCTGTCTAATATAGTGGTAGTAAAGAAGAAGAATGACAAGTGGAGAGTCCGCATGAACTTCACAAGCTTGAATAAAGCTTGCAGCAAACGGAGAGGTTTCTGGAGGATGTTCTCAGTTGTGCACATGCGATTCCCCGCCTATCATTCAAGTCCATTAGATTAGTAGCTTTAATAGTCATATTTCTAATTAATGTTGCTTTCATTTGAATTTGTAATAATTAATTAGTTCATTCATTTGTGTTTTTAATAATTAGTTGATTAGGACATTTGAACCCTCCTGGGTGAAGGCCAACTTGTAATATTTGTACGTCTTCCAACCCCCATTTCTTTCTCCTTTTTATTTACATGCTTATCATGGTTGCATATAGTATCATGTTTTCGTTGCATATAGTATCATCTTTTCTTTTCATATCATTGTCATGCTTTATATCCATTTTTGCACGCATAAGGTTCGGTTCATCATCCTTGAATATCATTGTCATTTCCTACTTACTTGAATACATGTATTACCGCATGCTTTGAGTTAACTCATATGACATGTTAATAAACCGAATCTAATTGTTGCATTTTGTATGTGTTGCATTAGTCATGTACATCGTTAGGGTTACCTGCATGCTACTATTTTTGAGCAAAATAATATCATACTTAAACATGTTCTATTGATAATTGTTTCATGATATTGCCATACAGGCAATATTAAGTATTTTTATATTTGTAGGCAAACTGGTTAGGAGTCTAGTTCGCTACTGCATGCCTATATTTCATGTCACTCTGTGGATGTTTTCTTTTGTATCCTCTATACTTTTAATCTTTTTCATCTTATTAAGCCAAACAAACATGGTGTTGCTGGCCATGACAATGGTGGATTCTCTCATTTTCCACCATACTCTCATGTATTCCAGATATTTCACTAAGGCTTTGCTTTGCATTAGTTAAAATAATTACAAAATTATATATTAAAAAAAATCATTCTCATTCTTTCAAAAAAATTTATATTTTTTTATAAAAAAATTTCCACAACTATGGTCAGAGATAGACTCGAATTTTTAGGCCCATCCTAACACATATACAGAGAGAGAGAGAGAGAGAGAGAGAGAGAGAGAGTGTTAAAGAACCCTATTCACATTGCACATTTTGTGTGCTAAGACACAAAATGGAGTGGGAGGAGTAAATGTTGTGGAGTCGGAATAAATGAAATTGAAGCCTTAAGTTCAAAAAAATGAGAGCAACATAGCTCCCATCGAACAAATATCGCAAATGAAAATAGTCCAGAGGCAAACATGAAATCGGATTGTTCCAACTCAGGCAAATGAGTCTATACTTGTGTGTGTGCGCATCACATAGTAATATAGCTAATAAACCAGAACAAGATGCATATACTATGGATAAAAATCACAAACATGATTAGTAGAAGCTGATCTTCGGATCGGGCGAGCGGGGGTGCTCCCTTAAAAAGGTGCAAAAAAAAAAAAAAAAAAAAAAACATAAACTCTCTTTCCATATTACACATAAATATTAAAATGTCAAGGCTCCGAAATTTTTCTTTTAATTAGGAACTCTAGATATTCAAAAAAAATTCTATGAAAAAACCAATCCCTTTCTTTTTAGAATCACACAGTAAATATATTACATTTGAATGGTACAAATTATTATTTTTTATATAAAATGTTAAATACATTTTTTTTTGAGTGTGTGAGTTTAATTTTTTTATTGTAGGAAGATCAGCTAAACAAATCACCCTCACTTCCTTTTTAAATAGCTCTTTGATGTATGTGTCTTTTTTTTTTTGTTCCATGCCACATCATTAGAGCCATTATTAAAACTCCAAATTTAAAGCTATGAATCATTGCTGTTAAATAATTATCTTAACCTTAAATTTCTAGTACTTAAATTTTTAAATTTTATTTTAATTTTAACTGTCTTGAACTGAAACATACACAACACTATAATATTAAATGGGAGCATAAGGTTTATATAGTAAAATAACTCATTTTTTCCTCTTTTTCCTGATGTGGGATTGTAAAATCAAAGTTAACAGTTGTTTGGATGGGAAGTTTACATGAGTGCCGGTTCACGATTTCCCGTAGACGAGATTTTTGTGAAAGGTTGTAATTGTTTTGAGATTCCCAGAATGTGATTCATTGCCATGTTTTCTATTGTAAAAGAAAATGATCTATGAATCATGATATTAACTTGGCATTGCATAGTTTTGGAAAGAGATATAAAATGTTTTGGCATTGGTCCTGATAAACTCTAATTTATTACTTCCTCTCCACTAATAATGCCTATTCCCTCAACTTGTTCAAAAAAAAAAAAAAAAAAAGAAAAGAAAAGAAAAGGATTTTGTATGTATTTTTGTATTGTTTATTTTTTTATTTAAATTTATCTGCAAATATTTTATTTTTTAAGTGTATATAGATTAAGTGTATCTAAAAAAAGATTAAATAAAATATGAAAAGTTCACTAACGACAACAAAACATAAAAAACTCAAAATTTGCATTTGAAATTCAAATATGGGAATGAGACTTAGGAGAAGAAGTCAGTGGCTACTCAAGGACGTGTTTATGCTCTCACTAGAGAGGAGGCTGAGGTTGCTCCATCTGTGGTATTGTAGCTTGACTTTTTGTGCTGTTTTTGAATACGATCAGCCCTACAGTTCGGACTCCCGTGGTTCTGAATTTGATTCCACAAGTGCAATGTGAAATAAATAAACACAAAAGAGTCCAAATCTGGCAAATCTTTTGGAAAATTGATTTTAAATCAAAATGTCAAAAATAGATTGCTTTGCCAGATATAGAGTCGCTACCTAAATATTTTTCGAAAAATTTAGGAAACTCGAGACTCATGCCAAAGGCCACTTATTCGTCATCACCAAAGTGTCTCGGCTAGGGAACTTAGGTACGAGAGGGAAAGGTTATGAATTGAGCACACCACTCGCCTGATCAAAATTGTTGGCTTAATTTTCCTATGAAGGAAAATACCATAAATGCAAGTGTGCCAATAAGGATTGAAAAATCTTTACAGATTAAATTCAAGTCAATTATCAAACGATTGTGTTGACGGTTCTTTTACCTTAATGAAGATGACTTCAAAATTGCCAAATGTAGAGAAAATAAAAATTAATAGAAGAAGGAGGAAGACGAAGAAAAATGATTGAGTGAACAATCAAAGTAACAATTACTTACCTCTACTCCTATGCTTCGAAAAGGAAGTGCATAAAATAAAGTGCAGAAAACTTACCTCTACTCCTATGCTTCGAAAAGGAAGTGCATAAAATAAAGTGCAGAAAACTTACCTCTACTCCTATGATTCGAAAATGAAGTGCATAAAATAAAGTACAAAAAAATAAGTGCAGGAAATGTAAATGACAAGAAAAATAGAAATCAATCAGCTTGTTTGATTCCATTTTTCCAAAAACACTTCTCAGAAAATTCTACTTTCTTATTTTCTGTATTTTTTTGTTTTTACTAATTTTTTTAATATTTTAAGCAATTTTTTTTTTTACTTTTTAGACACAGCTAACATAAATACACCCAAAAAGTAAAAAAATTGTAAAAAAAATCTTTTAAAAATTCATTAAATACCAAAAATACGAAAAAAAAACTAAAATTTAGTACATTTTTTTTGGTATTTTTATGTATTATTTGTAACCAAGTTCGGTTCAAAACTATCTGAGTGAGAACCAACACCTAGTCAACTAGTCAAATTTTCTGTTGAAAAATGTATCTTGGAGCAACTCAGTGTTACTTCCAATATTACTTCTGTTAAACAATTGTAAGTTATTCTATTTTGATTAAAAAGTATTTTATGTGAAATATTCTTACCTGCTTCCCTTCCATTTTGGTATCAGAGCCAAGTTATGTTGGTATCTATTTGGTTATTTTTCTGGTTAATTCTGTTGGTTGTTTCTTATTGTCTGTCTATTAATCTGTTTTCAGTCCTCTTAATCTGTCTAGGTATTCCTACTGAAAACTCATTCAAAATTATCTAAACTGATGCTTCTGATATTAGTTATGGTGGCATTCTTCTCCAGAGAATTACTCCTCAATCCTCTGAACAAATTGTTCGTTATCATTCTGGTGTCTGGAATAAAGCACAATTAAATTATAGTACTATTAAAAAAGAAATTTTATCTAAAATTTGACTAGTTGACTAGGTGTGCAATATTGTAAGAGCAGGCTGTTGGATACAAAAAAAATACAAAAATTTAGTACATTTTTTTTTGTATTTTTATGTATTTATTAATTTTTAAAAATATTTTTTCACAAATTTTTTACTTTTTAGATACATCTAAGTAAGGTGCATCTAAAAAAGTAAAAAAAGTGTATAAAAATTAAAAAATATTCACTAAAAACAAAAAAACACGAAAACCAAAAAACTCAGTTTTCAAAAAACTTAATCCAGAAAACTCAAACCAAACACACTGAATTGTCTTTGATTTGAGTTTTTTTGGACCTTTTACAATGTAACCATGAATGGCTATTTATAGGCAAACATTTGTAGAAAAAAACTATCTAAAACTGCCCATTCTTCCACCTCCTCCATTTCATACTCTATGATCTTCTATAAGCCGCTAGAGCGTTCGTGACGCCAAATGGCATGATAAGGAGCTCGTAGTGTCCGTAATGCGTACTGAAGGCAATCTTCAATGCTTCATGCTTTGACCTTCACTTTATGATAGCTAGACCTCAAGTTGATCTTCGAAAATACTCGAGTGCCTTGAAGTTGATTAAATAAGTCGTCGATTCGCGGCAAAAGGTATCGATTATTGATGGTAACATTGTTCAATTTTCGATAATCGACACATAATCTTGTTGTTGTTGTTGAATTGAGGGGTTAAAATTGTATAAAATGCTAGTAATAACCGCAGAGGTAGTGCAAAAAGAAGGCATGTATGTTAGTGCTCAATCCGTGTATTTCATGAACAAACTCTAACACGTGCCAGGAGTGGGACTGGGGAGAAGTGGTTGGAAAGGCGTCGCAGCATTGGCCGATGTGCCACATAACCGGCACACCTTTGGGCTAGGATATGTGCCCACCCGAGAAGACTGGGTTTGGAAGGAAAAGGAGATGAAAGGAAGGGCTGAGGCCAAAAGAGCTGGCAGACATTATGACCTTGTTCACAGGCCAATCATGCAACTTCAGAAGGTAACTTCACCGTCTCTCAATCTGATTATACATGAATAGATTTTGGCCAGCTTCTGAAAAAAAGCCACTTGGCAAGACCTAAAAAAGTCACATGTAAAATTACAATTATGTCCTTTATTTTTTTTTGGGTAAATTATAATTTAACCCCCTGTGGTTTGCCTAAAAAACACAAAGCCCCCCTATAGTTTCATTTGTAACACTTAAACCCCTATACTTCATACCAGAGTGCAAAATCCAACGGACGTAACAGAAGTTGTAAAAAGTCAGGAATGCCCCTAGATATTTTACATCTCTCAGTCGTTTGGTTTCATTTGACTAACACCAGTATTCGCATCTCTATTTGCTCTCTCTCTCTCTCTCTCTCTCTCTCTATCTTCTCTCTCGCCGTGGTTGATTGGATTGAACTAGGGTTTCATCATCAATTTCACCATCATATCGCGAACGCCATTACTAGATTAGGTATGTGTTGTTTACCCTAATTTATTTTCATCCTTGGATATTGATTTTCCCTAATTTTGATCCTTAGATGTTGTTTACCCTAATTTACTAGATTAGGGTAAACAAGACTTCGATTCACAAAACTTGTAATGTTTTAGGCATGGTATGCTTGTATTATTTTAATTTTTGGGGATTGTGGTTAAAGTGGAGCGGGGTGGGGTATAGAGCTTCATAAGCAAGTAATGGGGAATATTTTTCATGATGTTAAGTTTGAGTATTTTTTATCCACAGATTTGTTTTTGTATACTTTAGTATTCATGCCTTTAATTACTTTAGTATTCATGCCTTTAATTACTTTATTCACAGATTTGTTTTTATAACTTTGAGCTTCAAACTTTTGTTATGATTGTTGTTATGTGGTTCCAATGAGTTTGAGTTGTCTAATGTAATATTGTGAAGTTTGTTGTTTTCTGCAGTGAGGTAAAAAAAAAAAAAGATTTTTGAGATCAACTATAATGGGTACTTCAGTAAGCCTCCTAATATTGCTTATAAACAAGGGAAAGTGGAATATATATATGATGTTGATCCTGACAGACTATCTTTTATTGAGATTCATACCATCTTGAGGGAGATAAAAATAGATGTGTATAGTACTTCTGTTTTGTAGTATAGGAAATCTGGAAAAAGTTTGGATGATGGGTTGACAATAATTGAAGAAGATGTTGATGTATATACCATGATATGTGAGTATGAAGGTTTAGATGTGATTCAATTATATGTGGAGAAGGGTCAGGACCCATTACAAGTGGTAAGTCCAAAAGGGAAACATTTGGTACCCCCAAGAGTACCAGTTAGTGCTAAGCAGGCACTAACTTGGAATGACATGGAAACTATAAGTGAAAAAGAGATGGATTGTAAGATGGAATGCAAGATGCAAGTGATGAGGAAATGCATAATAGAGATGGGGATGAAGGAGCAGCAGATGAAGATGCCAGAGATGAGGAAATGGATAACAGAGCTTGGGATGAAGAAGATACTGATGATTTTGATTACATGGATGATGGGAATGTTGATAGTGGTTTAGAAGATGAAGACTATAAAAGTGATGGACCTGGCTGGTTGAATGAGGGTTTGGAGGGGCTAGAAGATGACGATATTTTCTCACCAAGGGAGACTGTAAAGAAAAGAAAGAGGTAACCTCCTTCATGTGATCAAGAGGCAGATGGAGGGTGGTATTCTGATCTTGAGGATGAAGATTTACATAGTGTACATAACTCATCAAATGAGGAATGTGAAGATAAATATCCTGAGTTCATTGAAGAAGTAGACATGAAGAAGCCACAACTGAAACTTGGAATGAAGTTTGCCACTCCTCAAATTTTTAGAAAAGCAATGAAAGAGTGGAATATCCAACATGGTTATGACATCAAGTACATAAGGAATGACAACTCTAGGATTACTGTAGTGTGCAAGCATGGATGTGGATGGAGATTGCATGCTTCTCCCATGCAAGGTGAGAGAACTTTTCAAATAAAATCATTCCAGCCAAAGCATGCATGTGGAAGGTCATATAATAATCACTTGGTGAACTCAACTTACTTGGCACACAAGTATATGGACAAGTTAAGGGATAACCCTAACATCAAAGTTGGGCCTATGCAGTAGACAGTTTGGAGGGAGTTAATGGTTGATGTTAGTAGGCCTCAATTGTATAGGGCTAAAAAAAAAGCAGGAGAAGTTATTGAAGGAGATCAAAGGGTCCAATATGCAAAGGTGTATGATTACTGTGAAACAGTGAGGTTGCATAATCCAAACAGTGTAATGCAAGTAGTGGTGGATAGGCCCAATGAAGACATGGTTAGGCCCAACTTTGAATTGCCCCCAGTTTTCTAGAGGTTATATGTTGGGTTTGCAACCCTTAGAACATGATTTGTTGGAGGATGCAGGCCCATTATAGGATTGGATGGGTGTCATTTGAAAGGAATCTATGGTGGACAATTATTATGTGCACTTGGAAGAGATGGGAACAACAACTATTTTCCAATTTCATGGGCAGCTGTTGAGGCAGAAAGTAAAGATTCTTGGGTGTGGTTTTTAAGGCAACTGATGGATGATATTGGTAGTGCTGTTTGTAAATGCACTTTTTGCATGCATCTATTTGTTCAGTTGCTTGTTAATAGTACAGCTAGTGGATGTGAAAATACCAATTAAACATAGCAGCCAGGTGCTAATCACAGATGTAGTCTCATGTGGTACTGAAGTTATTCTGGATATGAGAAATACATTGATGTACTTGAGCACATTATTTTGGATATGAGAAATCACATTATTGTTATTCTGGATATGAGAAATGGCACAGTTTTTTTCAAAGCAGGGTTATTTTTGTTTGAAATGGGGTGAAACAGTGACAATATTGAATAATGCAATAATGGTTGTTAATTTCAAGAACATAGCTGGAGTATAAAAGCCTAGAGGTGTTTTGTATTGTTTGATTAGAGACTTGTATATGTAATTTTTCGAATGAGAAACTCCTTTGGACTTGGAACACAACGGCCAATAGTTATGGTTAATTAATGTCTGGCATATCACAAAATTCCATACTTCTTTTTCTTCCCTCAATTTTTAATTATTTTTGGTTTCTGAACTATTGGTCTGCCTCTACTATGTTCTATAACATAATTGTTTTGCACTTCATATAGAGATCCATTGAAGGCACCAAATGTTTTACAGGAGAATGGGAACCAAATGTTTTACAGGAGAAGAATGGGAACCAAATGCATACATAGTGTATGACCAAAACATTCTTTCATTTTACACCATTTTTCATTACAATTGCTTCACAGACCATTGTACACCTTCATTTTCTACCTTGACTATATTTTTCTATGGCCCAATAACAACCCATTTTTCTTCACTCCAGTAAACTTCACCCAGAACATTGTCATGATAAAGAAAAAAACCCATGTCCCAAACAGAGCTTTGCAAAACTTTTTCTCCCTTCTACGACTTCTTGCTAGTTCCTTCTCCAATCTGTTCATCTTTGCAACCATCCTTGGCAACACCTCCCTCCCACGTTGGCACATGGGTGGATCAACCTATTCAAAGTAGCTACAAGTTACATCAACCTATAATAAAAAAATATGAGTACACAAATTCCTTCTAAAAAAAAATTCAATCTTTTTTTCCAAAAAAAATAAAAATAAAAATGAACAAATTTAAGTTTTGCTTACCCCATATCTTGCACAACCATAAAACCTTCTACCCATATTTCCAGATGTCATTGAAGTCTTCACAGGGGATCTCTCTCCACAATAACATAGTCTTGGAGCATTTGTCCTTGACTGTCCACTTTAGGAAGCAAATGAGGAAGCCATCCAACAATAATCTTTAACGTTCGAAAAATCTGGGCAACTTTCGGACAATCTGGGAACATTTCAGCTTAGGGTTCTATCTCATTTGGGTCTTGATTTGTGTATATATATGTTGATAAGGGTGTTTTCGTCATTTTCCATATGTTTTTGGGCGGGAAAATGTGCTCCACTCATTAGTTCTGATCGTGCAACACACGCACTGTTTAAACAAATAGTTCCGTTGGATTTTGCACTCTGGTATGAAGTATAGGGGGTTTAAGTGTTACAAATGAAACTATAAGGGGGCTCCGTGTTTTTGAGGCAAACCACAAGGGGTTAAATTATAATTTACCCTTTTTTTTTTATATTTACATGAGTGAAAAAGTAAATTTTTGAATTTGAGTGAGGGTATTTTGGTCATTTTGTTGTGATTTGACATCATAAACAAATATTAACCAAAAAAGCCAAAAAGTCACTTTTTACCATCTTCCCAAATCATTTATCTAAAAAATCCAAAAGCTTGGTTAAAAGCCAAAAACCCACTTTTTACCATCTTCCCAAAATAACCCTTAATTAAAACTTTCAAAATTTATACTATATTGAATTGAAACATGCACAACACTACATTTTGGAACTCTAAAAGGATCACTAATGACATGACACTCAATAAAAAAAGAAAAAAAAATACAACACCAAGGCCAAAATATCAAATCATTCATGGTGGAACGTATTGCCACATCATTAGTGGTAATACTAATTAGTGCTCTCACTCATTTTCCAAAGTCATTGGAATATTTGAAATAGGGAATACACACCTCATGTTCCTGTTCCTTATCTATACTTCTCAACATTGAACAAAAATTTATATACTAAAGCATATCACACTTTGAGCAGAATTTTAGAGTTTTGTACTCATGATTTGCTACTTTTAAGCATGAATCATATCTAAATTCATTCTTAAAAGTGTGATGACTTGTTTTCGATGTGGCTAGTAGGGTCACAAAGCTTCAGCTTAGCTCATTCCCAGAGCCAGTTTTGGGGTAACAATCATCTGACTAATTAAAATAATTAATGTTTCCAACTACTTTAAAGTAATTCATAGCTTTCAAAATCATCTTCAAAAGGCCAAAAACAATCAACATATTCTTGGTATCCTACAAGGTTTCATGCTTAAAAACACACTTTCACTTGGGAGCCCATATTAAAATGCTTGGCCTAGTTCAAACTTTATATTATTTTTATGCGGGTATTTCTTGAAATAAGCCAACCTGTTTGAAGAGAGAAACATATAAATAGTCAACCGTTTGTATTAGCTTCACTTACACTTCATCTTCAAGACTTACTCCGGATTTTCCGCTGCTACTTTCAAGCCCTAGCTTTCACACCAAACAATGGCGTTTGAGGCTGCAGGGATATGGTGAGCTATTATCCTGTATGTTGGCTGGTTTTTACAATTGAAGTTGTTTCTAAAAGACTTAACAATGGTAGGTATGAACATCGTCTTATTGATGATATGGTTACTTATGCTCTTAAGAGTGAATGAGGTTATGTGCGGGCATGTAAGAATTATGATGGAGATGTTCAGAGTGATTTTTTAGCACAAGGTTGGTTAGTTTTGTGGTAATGATTATCAAGTAAGCTCTGGTTATTTGTGAATATTGATGCTGGTTGTGGAATTAATGTTTAATTTTCTGTTCTGGTTCAAGAGTCTTCATAGGGCAATTGTCATTGCTTATGGAACCATCCTACCTGTAAAAAAAGAAAAGCAAGAGCTGGCTGTATTCGAGCAAATCCTTATCATTTTAGCTGACAAGCTCCCTCCCGAGAGCAGCATCCCCAAGACTAGCGCAGACGCAGTTACGGGGACCTTTCTAGTCTCATATTTTTCGGTGTAGAATTTGTAGATGCAAAACTAGAGAGTGAGAGTCGATCGGTGTAGAATCGGATATGTTGCAAAAAAAATCAAAGATCAGAGAGAGAAAGAGAGAGAGAGAGAAGAGAGGATAGCTTACCTGTGAGAGTTGATCTTGCGAACGAGAGAGTCGATCGGTGTGCAGCAGATGCAAAAACCAGACTAGACAGAGAGTGAGGGAGAGAGTGATGAGATGAGATGAGATGAGAGAGTGAGGGAGCACTACAATTGCCATTTCATGGAAATTTCGTCCGCGGGATTGGCACCCATCTATTGCGGCAATGGTCTCGTAGGCCAACGTGTATTTCTTCTCGATGATAATCAGACGCATCCGGACTCCAATTGAGATGTCTACCATGGAAGATAGAGTTGCTAAAGCATCGGCGAACCGGTTGTTCTCCCTTAGCAAGTGTGTAAATGTTAACTCCTCAAATCTCGAAATTAAGATATTCAGGGTTTGATGATAAACCTTCATCTTTTCTTCCTTCACTTGCCAATTTCCATTGGCTTGAGACACAACCAGGTTCGAGTCCCCGATGACATCCAACCTTATTGCCCCTAGTTCAAGGGCAACTTCCAAACCGGCGATACACGCTTCGTACTCTGCTTCATTATTGGACACTCTGAACCAGAAACCTCTTTGAATGGTGAGTTAGATGAGTAAATATATATGGAACAACATGAAGCGTTTAAAGTTCCAGGTTGAAAGAAAAATGTTTGTAAACTTGTTAAATCCTGTTATGGAGTAAAATAGTCAAATACTTTTCTGTGTATTCTTAATTACTCTCTTAATGTTCTTTTAATCAATTGTACATTCAAGTTTGTTTATTGCCAATTTCCCATTGAGTTTCTCTTTAATTTTTCATTGGGGTTTCATTGAATGTATTTGCTTCCTGCATTGTATGATCCAGCTACATCATCTTGTTCGACTCTAGTTTAAGAGAACATATAGTACTTGGCTAAGATAGATAGATATATAGAAAGTGTAATTCATTCATTTACTAATTCATTTATTTGTTTATTTGTTTCGCGTTGTAACAATAGAAGAGGCGGATAAATCTCCTTCGCAACAATATCTGCCACAATATCCCCTACTACAACATCCACCTTCTCTAGCATCGGGTCCTCCACACTCGTGGCAGGCAGAAAAATAGATACCTCGGGAGGGGCGCCATCATGTGAAATATCGTTAGCCATGGAGATATAATGGGTGGTGAGAGAAAAATAAGAAAAATAAGAGAAATAGGTGAATAACCCAAAACTAAACCCCAGGAGAGAGAAAATGAGAGAAAAAAGTGAAAATATGAATGAGTACACGAATACCAAGAAATCCAGTGAGAAACAAGTCAAAAACAATGAGAAACCCAAAAACTCGATCAAACCAAAATCCAATTGGTTCAAAATGTAGAGGGCCAAAAGATTTCTTGAAAAAAGTTTGCATGGATTGTTGGGTAAAGCGAATAGGATGAAAATCTAGAGAAAGAGAGCACACATTACATAAAGAAATTAAAGAGTACAGACCTGAGGGGCTTTATTCCACTAGACGACTCCCTCTGACACTAGTAACAAACACATAATTTTGGAAGGTATATGTGTACTTTCATAGCTCAGTGAAAAAAGCACCCAATAGATTAAAGTGATCAGGTCCAACATCCTGTCAATTCTTAATAAGTTCAGGAACAATCTCGATTTTTCTTCTCGGCCGGTTTCGCGTCGATGACAAACACGTTTGTCCCACACCCATTACTAATGGACTACTTGCCAAGGCCAAGTATTGAAGAACCTGAAGTGGCTAAAGTGTGCTGTGCTGAGCTAGGTCCCTCCACACATACGGGGCCCGAACCCTTGTGAGAGGGTTGGATCCCATTCTGTGTTTGATTTCTGTGTACATAGACTTATTGTGCAGATATTCTAATCCTATAAATGTAAAAATTTACCAACTACTGATTTTCAGGCGAGAGAGAGTTTCATTGAATCCGGTGCAGTCGAGGCTCTGCGAGATAACTGGTTCTGGGAGGTCCTAAAATGTAACATTAGTAAAAACTGGTATGATTCCATATACAACCTTGGTGATATGCCCAATAGGTAATAGCCAATAAGAGGGTAGCATAAAAAAAAACATTTACCAGCAATGGTAGGCCAACTGTCTAAATATACATAAAAAGTCCGATAGGGGATCTTACACATAAAAGAAACATTTGAAGCCCAGAGACAATACAAGTTAAAAACGCCCACTGATGGCCACTGTTACTCTCACTCCCCATCTCCTGTGCGTCCGTAACATGAAACAATGTAATAGATACTTGACCGACTAAGCTATGTTTAGTTCAATAGTTAATAAGTTTTGAATTCTTACGTCAGCTCCACAATAGCATATCTGATGTCCTTGGCACACGCATGACAATTTAATTGAGTAGTTTCTCTACATAATGGGTTAGCTTGCAGTTTCTTTCCTCCTATGTGTCCGCTTTGGGCATAGCCTGGCTCCCTGAGAAGGAAGTTCCCACAAACGGCGCCAAATGAAGCAGCTAACCCTCATTAGCACAATATTGTCCACTTTGAGTGTACCCTCATGGCTTTGTTGTTCCCTTAGGAAAAGGCTTTGTGCTAATTTGAAGGAGTTAGTCAACCTATGTAGTGGAGTGCGGTTTACTCACGGAGCGATGTGGGATGGACATCCATTGGGCTCCCACATAGGTCCTCAATCGACTAGCTTCCTGAGAAGAAAATTCCCATAGACGCTTCATTTGGTGAGGGTGAAGTAAGAAGTCAGCGGTTGGTGGTTGCTGGTGAACTCCAATCGATGGTAGTCATCGGTCGCCGATGACTATACATCAGAAAGAGAAAGAGAAGAAGCAAGATGAGGTTCCCCCATCGATGATCACCGGAAAATACAAAGCGCAAAAGAGGTAAAGAAGAAGAAAGACAGAGAAGAAGAAAGGTAGAGAAGAATAAAAACGTGATAGGACTTTTGGGTGCAAACAAAAAGTTATGGGACTAAATGGACTACATGCTTTTCAAAGAGGACTTATTGGTAATTTGCCCTTGTTATTTTAGTTTTTGTGTTTGGGAAGATAGGATGGATTTTTTATTTGAGTTGTATTGAAAAATGTGTTTGAAATGATATTTGAGGCTGAAATGATAAATTTGTCCCTAACCTCACTTTTTTCAAAACTGGTCTAAATAATACATTTAAAAGTTCTTAAAATTTTCTCATTATCAAAACTATAGGTAAATACATAAAAATAAATTACTCAAGATGTTTAAGCAAATAAGTCTAGTCGATTGGACATGCCAGCAATTATCATTTTTATTAAAACTCTTTTCGTGATTTGCTTTATTCCCGATATGACAGCTTTAGACACAAACCATTAGAAAATAAAATTTTCAAATCTGTTTTTAACTTATTTCTTAAATACATAATCCCCTCATAATAAAACTTTAATACATTAAGGATAAGTATAAAAAAATATTTATTTGAAAAGTCCAGCATACACTACTATAAGATCCATGCATGCATGCATAATTCATGAAGCTTTGAGTTCAATTTTCAAATATTCTCACATGCAAGAGTTTATTTTCTACGAGACTTGAGAATTCAACATGATTTACCACTTATCACTTCATTTATTCTTGTTTTGATCCAAATATTTCAAGTCATTATTCAAGTCATTGCATGCATGTTATATACCTATACATTTCAAGTTTGGTTTTGGATAATTGACATGCTTTTAGGCTTTGTTTTTGCAAAATGATCTTTAATTCATGATGTTAAATGAGTTTCTATTTGTCTTCTCAAGTTTTGGCCCAAAAGAATGAGCTTTGAAGCCTTGAAATTGGATTTTGAACCTTAGAAGCAAATCTGGAAATTCTAGAATTCTACTTATTTACTCGAGCGCACAATTCAAGCTTTCATTATTATTGCAGAGAATGATGGTTGGCTCAAGCGAACAAAAGACCGCTCGAGCAACCACCCTTTTTGTTCAGTCTTGGCTCGAGCGACCAAAAAAATTGGCTCGAGCATAAAATGAGAGCATCCAGAAGTTTTGCAAACCAAGGGGTCCACTCGAGCAACCAAAAGACTGCTCGTGTGAACTGTCCCCGTTCCTGAAATTTTACGAAGTGTTTTCCAAGTGCATTTTTTCATTCTCATTGCATCTAAGGCTATTTTTAATAAATTTCAGGAGACATAGTTGTAATTTATCTTTTTTTTATATATATATATATTATATATATGACGGGTATGGCCTATGAAGGCCTAATCCATAGTTGGCATGGGCTGCCTAGACAATTGTTTGATGAGCTATCACCATAAGGCCCCTTTCAATCCGAACATGATAATGAAAATGAAGAAGATCGATCGGTTCGTGGCGTCAGAGAAGACCTCTCTGAATTCACAGAAACCCTAACTCGCCAATTGTGGGGCGTCGACTCTTTTCTCACTCCGCCACCGTCTCTCCACCGCATCGATCGATCAGTCTCTGATCAGGACCGGTGGGAGCCGCCCCACCACTCTAGTTCCGGCGACGATTCCGATGAGGATGGCACAGGTTCGGTTGGAATTTCGGGAACTCACGATGAATTTATCAATGGATTATCTGATCGGTCGAGGAATCGAGTGGAATCAGAGATTTGGAAGATGGATTCGAATTTTGTGGCGTATAAGCAGGAGGATCCAATTGAGGACGCCGTTGGTATTACTGAGGAGGTGTTGGCTTTCGCGATGAATATTGCACATTATCCGGAGATGGTGGTTGGATTTTCCTTTGGAGGAAGAAGACGACATTGATGGCATGTGTCCTGCCTGTAATTCAATTACCGAAAACTTTGGTGTCTAGTAAAGCTTTTGGGGTTTGTTTTAATGATCGAAAAAACTTTCTTGTTGCGAGTTTGAAGTGAAAGTTAGAGAAAAGAAAAAGAGATAGGAAGAAAATCAAACGGAATTCAAATACTTCCTTTTAGATTTCAGAATTGAACACTTATGTTATTCTGAAAGACTTAAATGAGAATCTTAAGTTAAACTTCAATTACTCAGTAAATTCCATTTTTTTGGAGGCTAAGCAAGATTAGTTTTAGTTAAATTTGGCAACATAATCTAACGAAACTTTTATTGGCCCAAGCTAATTAGTTCCTACAACAAAAGAGAGAAAGATGGAGAAGGAAAGAGAAAGTTATTGACAAATTTTTTTCTTGAGAGCTAGAAATGAAAGTTAGAGAAAAAAAGAGAAATAGTATGAAAATCAATAGAAATTCAAATTCATCCTTTTGGATATGTGATTCGGCTAAACGCTTCCAATTATGCGATATGGAAGCCGCGGATGGAGGACATCCTGTATTGCAGAGACTTGTTTGACTCTATAGCGCTAAAAAGGTTTCGAGCTCGTGCGTACTTCTTTGCTCCATTGTATAGACATCCCATTTTTGACCGACCTTAAGACTCAGACGTCATCATCTGTGCACTCGGTGATTGTGCATGTTTGTGCTCGTTTTGAGTTTCTGGAGCCTTTGGCTGAGTGCCTTGTCTCGGGACCTTTTAGCTTTCTTCTTTTGGCCTGTTTTTTGGACCATGCCTTGCTGCCTTTGCCTAGAGGGAAACAAAGGCCTATAGGCCACTTTTTGCAGCCGTAGGCTACCTCTCCCTCTCGTAGGCCACTTGTAGTGGCCCGTAGACTAGTTTTCGGGGCTTTCGGCTGAGTGCCTCGCCTTGCGGACTCTTGTCTTTCTTCCTTTTGGTTTATTTTTGAACCAAACCTTGCTACCCTTTGCCTGGAAGGTGGAACAGGGGTGTAGACCAGTTTTCCCCCCTGTAGACCACTTTTCTTCCCTGCCAGCCACTTTTGGTGGTTGGCCAGCTAGGGTGGGTGGTCTGTGGACCACCTAAGGTGGTCGGCAGCCTGCCACCACCTTCTACTCTCTCTACAGACCCTCTTCCTCCCTTGTTGACCAGTTTTATTCCCTGTAGACCACTTTTTGTGGTCGGTCGACTAGTGGGAGTGGTCGGTCGACCACTTCAACTGGTCGGCGGCCTTTCTGCATTTTCTGCAGATATTTTCCTTGCCAGCTGTGCCAGCTGTTGGGCACAGAAGGCATCCTCCATACACGTGTATGGAGGGATTGCACCAAGCCTCTAGCTTGTCTAACAAGCTTGAGGCATGAAATTCTATATAAGGGAGCTTCCTCCCTCTTGTTCAAGGTTCAAAAAATTTGCATTAGGGCTATACATATCCCTCTCTCTCTATATTTCTCCTTCTCTCTCTATATTTGTGTTATTTTGTGCCTTAAAGTGAGTTTTGTTCACACTTTTGCACTAAACACCTAGTGAAACACCTTCACTCGAGTTGAGGTTCTTGGAGGTTACATTTGAGTGATTTTGGCTTGGTTTTGCCTCAGAAGTGGCTGGTTTTGAAGTTGTTCTTCAAGGGTGAGTCTTTACCCTCTTTAAAGCTTTGTTTTCATTGCTTATTTGGCCCTATTTGCATGATGTTTTAGGCCTAACTTGCAACTACAAAAACTTTTGTTTTTAAGTGCTTAAGGTGGTTGTTTGAGACCTATTTGGTGTTGGAGGTATTTTACCCTCTTGTGTGCCTTGTTTTGCTTTGCTTTGTGCTATCTCCTAAGGCCTTTGAGATCATCTTTATTTGGACTTTTCACTATTGAATTCCAGAGGAATTTCAGTGGTGGAAAGTGTGTTTTGAGACCTAAAATGGATGGGGGTGGTCCCTCCTTTTGTGCTTTGTTTGCATGTGTTGTTGGCTTAACACTTTGGCATGTTTTTCTACCTTCTTGAGGCTCTATCTAAGCATGTTTTAGGCCTTATTTTAACATGATGTAACTCTGTTTTTGGGGGTGGTTTGATTGCCTTCTTACATGCTTCACACACTTGTAGTACAATCATGCATGCCAGCCTAGCTCACTTGATGTTTTGGCCTACCATTTTAGCATGTTTTCGCTCTGCTCCAGCAAGCTTTTTACTCATGTTTTGCCATGCTTAAGCTCTGTTTTAAGTGGTTTTGGTCATGCATGCCTTGCTTTGTATAGCCACAGTGCAATCTTGCTCACTAGCTTTGAGTTTCAAAGTCTCTAGAATGCTTTACTTGAGTTGTTTGCATACTTTGGCCTTATCTCTCACACGATTTCAGTGTATGTAGTGTAGTCATACTCTCACATGTTTCACTCTTTCAATGCTTTTGGAGAGTTGTTGCCTTATGCCTTGATCATGAGCTAATATGTATGCATGCTTGCCTAAGCTTTTGGCTACCATCTCAGCATGTTTTTGGTGTTATTTTACCATGTTACAACTCTGATTTTTTGTTGGTGAAATCATCTCATGCTTGGTTTTGATATGTGTAGTGTAATTCTATTCATCGGCCTTGCATGCGTCATGCTTTATGCCTCCCATTCTAGCACGTGTTAGCTCTACTCCATGCATGTTTTGGCATTGTTTTGACCTGCCTTGGGACTATTTTTGAATCATCATGGTCCTTTGGGGCTTGCTTTGTATAGCTATGGCATAGTTGGCGCTTCACTAGTCTTGAGTTTTGAGACCCTTAGCATGCCTTATTTGTGATGTGTGCATGATATGGCATCACTTCTCATGTGATTTCAGTGTTTGAACCTTTGTCATGCTCTCATATATGTCACTCTTTCAATGTGTTTGAAAGTTAAGCCTTTTGCCTTGCTTGCGAGCAAATGATGAGCATGCACATCTTGCCCTTTTGTGCCTGAGTCTTAATGTGTTTTTGCCACTGTTTTGGGCATGCATGAGGTCTGTTTGGGGTTGGTTTAAGTCCATTTGAGCATTGTAGTGCATGCCTCATGTGTAATACACTTCATTAGCTTTGATGCCTTAGCTTCTAAACATGCCATGTATGCATTGTTCACATGATAGAACCTCGTGCATGCCACATTAGCATTGATAGATAGGCATGTTGTATGCGTTGCCTTGTGTTTGGATTGGACGTTAATCCAAAGACAAGGAATGTGGCACGTTTCATACTCAAGGTGATGAAACGTGTAGCATTCCTTAGTCGCAGACCCTCTTGATCATACATGATAGAGGTGGAGGCCTTTATGTGTTATTTGTGCATTCATTGACATTGACTTGTGCAAACTTGGCTTCTCGGCCATTGTGCATTGCGATGCTCGGTTGATGGCCCGAGAGTCAAGTAGCGTACTCCCTTGAGCTTGAGAAATGATAGGGAGGGTGGTTGTGCACACATATCTTGCAAATACACTGCTATGCCCCTTGTTGTTCTCTATTGCAGCAAAACTGGAGTTTGGCAAATTTTCTGGTCGGCCCGACCAGTAGGGGTGGTCGACCGACCACTTTTTCTGGTCTACAACCAGTTTTTCTGGTCTACAGCCTCCTTTTTTGGTCGGCAGCCCACCGGGAGGTCCCCTTGTTGGAGCAGAAGCAATCTGGAAGTTAGTGCACCTTTCAGAGATCAAATCAAATGCAAATAGAGGCAATTCTAGGCATAGCAATGGATTTCCGAGCGAGGCAATTGAGCATGCATGCATCCCTCACCCTGAGGACCTCTTTTAACTGCTTTCCTTAGCTGCTTTACTTAGTTAGCGAATTCGTCAATTTTGTACTTAATTGGTTAACGTGCTTAACTAATTGATTTGTGTTGTAATAACTAATTAGTTAATTAGAGTAGCTAATTAATTTTGGTTTGTAATAATTAGTTTAATTAGCGTAGCTAATTAGCTTATTATTCGGATCCTCCGTCGAGAGGGCAAATGTTGTAATAAGTGTACGTGTGTGTGATGCATGTCTTCTAACCCCACGTCTTTCTCCCTTTTACTTATTAGCTTTTGATGGTTAGTTTTGGGCATGTTTTAATTAGCATACTTATGCTTTGCATGATTGCATCATTCATTCGTATTGCATGCACCAGGCTCGGCGCATCATTCAAATTACACTGAATTTCAATACTTACTTGAATATGTGTTTCAAAGCATGTTATCGAGTGTTGCATTCATATGCCATCTTAGATAGCCGAGCCTACTTAGTTGCATTTTGCATGTGTTGCATTAGGCGTTGTTGACATAGCTAGGATTATGCATAATTACTAACTAGCTTTTGTTTTGGCTCGGAGTACACTGTAAGTGTTTATGCTTTAGCATCCTTGCATGCGTGTAAGTGACTGCCATGATAGCATGCTTGCCATGAGGCTATTTGCTTAGTTGATAAACTGCATGAATGCCTGTGGATGAAGGCTTCATTACTTGAATTGGAACAATTCATTGATTGCGAGTGTTAAGCCCACTTGAAGTGGCAAATCATCATGTTTTCAAAACCCACTTGAGGGTGGCAAATCCGCGTCTTAGCCTACTTGAGGGTAGCATCTTTCAAACCATTTTCGAAAAACAAACATGAGATGTTTTGTTCCAATTCTTGCGATTGAGTCTATACTTGTGTGCTGTGTGCATCATGTAGTAATGTTAGCTAATAAACTGGAATAAGAACACATGTGTTTTCAAAAACAACATATCATGTTAGTAGAGGCCGATCCTTTGATCGGGCGAGCGGGGGTGCTCATTTCAGGACCTTCCCCTCTCGTATCCAAGTTCCCGAGCCAAGGCAACTTTGGTGATGACAGACACGTGGCCTTAGGCGCGAGTTAGGGTTTCTTAAATTTCCCAAAACAAAATATTTAGGTGGCGACTCTGAAATCTGGCAAAGCAGTCCATGTTTGGCGCTTTTTGATTAAAATTGATTTTCCAAAATGATTTGCCTGATTTGGACTCTTTGGTGATTTATCAGTCTTACATTGCACTTTGTGAGATTAGATTCAGAACCGTGATAGGAGTTCGAACTGTAGTAGCTAAGAACTACAATTCGCGCCCTCTCCGAAAGGGGGGCGCGCTGTCATGACCCGAACCCGCCTTTATGGGTTAAGGACATAATCGGCCAGTAATCACTTGATTACCTACGGCCTCAAACCAAACCAGATATAAACTCATCAGAGTAAAGGGACCAAACGGAAGCAAATTTATATTGTCCATAGAGCTTTGCTTACATGGCACGTATGAATAATCCATACACATACATATTAATAACTCACATCAAAATATGTAGTAACACAAAGTTTTGTACATCCAGGATCATTTAAGTCGAAGTCAGCTAATCAAAACTATATACAACTGTAATTTAAGGCTCTCGCCAACATGACAAAATGTAACAAATGGCAAAAAGGGCGAGAACAAGTCTCGTGCGTGAGACGCATGGGCTGACTCTTCAATACCTTGACTGTTTCACACAAACTTCACTGTGGCTGGGTTTGGACCTCCCTTGGCTCACCTACAGACACATGAATGAGCGTGAGCGAAAGCCCAGTGAATAATATCAAGTAAAGAAGATACACGAACGACATTTAGAACAACGTACAACAAATGGCCTTGGGCCCAAATCAGCTTTCTATTTAATATATATATATAGGAATATAAGTCAAGTGGCTGCGGTTCCAAACACATTAGACGGCCTCAGGCCCAATCCATTCATGTCAAACGGCCTTTGGCCCATTCATTCTTTCATCCATGTCAGACTGGCCTTTGGCCCATTCATTCTTTCATCCATGTCAGACTGGCCTTTGGCCCATTCATTTGGCATAGCAAACATTTGTCCACAATTCACATTAACAAACCTATAAGACTTATATGAAAATAAGCAGTTGGACAATAACATACTTCAGATATCTTTGTTAAGATATTACTCACAGTGCTCTGCCGGTGGATTCACCCTTGAGCTTGACCCTACACATTACATAACACATATGGGTCATAAACGATTCAATCTGTTCTTAAATCATACATTCCTCTTAGGCTTCTTTCTCATCCTTTTAATTTATTCATAATGTTCAATGCACGCCTAAGAGTGCTTAGAAGTGAAAGATAACGGAAAATGAAACACAGAACACTTTTACAAAATTTTAGAAACAAGGGTCCCTGCTCGAGCGTGGACTTCCTCGCTCGAGCAGGCCCATTAGGTCTGCAAAAGTACTGGTTGCCTCATTTTTACACTCGAGCGTGAATTCGGACGCTCGAGCTGAAGGTCACTCTACATAGCTCCCCACTCGAGCGGACATCCATGTCTGCAAAAAGTTCTGGGAGCTCGTATTTCCCGCTCGAGCGGCGCCTTCCCCGCTCGAGCGGACATGCCAAATTCTGAAAAATTCAGAATTGTTCTTGAGCTTCAAACTTACATTCAAACCAACATATCTTGCACATTATGACTCAAACTTCACATATACATATACTAACATGATACAAACACCAAATTACAACATTATGAAGCTCAATTTCATGAATTACTTACATGCATGTTCCAAATTACACCAAACTTGTTCCCATCATAACAATTTCATATATTTCAAACTCATACTCTTATGAATTGTACATGCATGTGAGATATAGCTCTCATTCTCAATTCAAATGATGAAGAGATGACCAAAAACATGAACTCCAATCAAAGATTCAACATTGATCATGTATTTCAAGCTCAAACATACAAATTCATGGCAATTTCCTACATGCATGTGTATATTGACTTCCAATTCAACAAAATCAACTCATTTTCATCATCATCAATTTAATTCATGTTCTTGATCACCAATCAACTTTAAATTCACCAAGTCACAACTAAAATCCAAGAATTTACTCACCTAGGAGCTTCCAACACCCAAATTCTAGCCAATTCTTGAGTTAATCTTCAAGATTTCCAAGCTTCTTGCTCAAATCTCCAATTGTTTCCCCTCTCTTCCTCTCTAGCCCACCTTCTCTCTCTCTCTTTTCTTAGAGTTAATATCAGCCAAATTGAAATAAAGAGAGGAATTGAGTGTATAATGGCCCCTTATATACCCCACTTAATCAAATTCCATTAGCACTAATTAATTGAGCACTATTAAATTAATTTAATCTAATTAATCTGATTTGGATCAATTTTCAATTAAATTTCACCGCAAGCTCTAAAAATTATGCCAGTCATAATGGCATAGCCAATTTCAGTTTCTGTAGCCAATAGGGCCTTTAATTTAAATTCTAAAGCAGATAATCAAATAGATTTTCCTACGGTGAACAGATAGAAATTCAAAACCACATATATTTATATAAATGGCACACAAAATCATATCAAACACATACTCACAATCATTCTTAAGATTAATTGGCATAATACGGACCAGGGTTATCATAGTCTTCTCCCCTTTAGGAAGTTTGGTCCTCCAAACTTATTTTTACCTTCGTCGGGAAACAAATGTGGATAGCGTAGTCGCATTTCATCCTCTTTTTTCCATGTGGCATCCATCCCATAGTGTTCTTTCCATTCCACTTTCACCATTGGGATGGACTTGCTTCTCAATTGTTTCACTTGCCGGTCAATGATTTGCTCTGGCTATTCGACATACTCCATACTTTCATCAAGAGCTACCCGGTGATAATCAATCACATGAAACGGGTCTTGAAGATAACCCCTCAACATTGATACATGGAACACATTATGGATTTGTTCGAATCCCGGTGGCAAAGCGACTCGATAAGCAACTGGACTAAGTCTTTCCAGAATTTGAAACGGCCCCATGTAACGGGGCGACAACTTGCCCTTCTTTCCAAACCTGACTTGGCCTTTCATCGGAGTCACATGAATAAATACATGATCACCAACCTCATACTCGAGAGGTCTTCTTCGAACATCTGCATAATTCTTTTGTCGGTCCTGAGTTGTTTTAAGCCTTTGCTGAATAGTTTTGATCTTTTCAGAAGTGTGTTGCACAATTTCAGGTCCAAGTAAAGCTCTATCCCCGACTTCTGTCCAACAAATTGGTGATCTACACCTTCTACCATACAAAGCCTCGTATGGTGCCATACCGATGCTGGAGTGGAAGCTGTTATTGTATGCAAACTCAGCTAGTGGTAAATAGTTTTCCCAACTCCCCTGAAAATCCAAGGCACACATCCTTAGCATATCCTCCAAAGTCTGTATTGTTCATTCCAATTGTCCGTCTGCCTGTGGGTGGAATGCTGTACTAAACCTCAATTCCGTCCCCATAGCCCTTTGCAAACTTTTCCACAATCTAGACACAAATTTCGGATCTCTATCCAAAATAATAGATACCGGAACTCCGTGTAAACGAACAATCTCATCAACATAAATAGTAACCAATCTATAAGCATTAAATGTAGTTCTAATAGGTAGAAAATGTACAGATTTAGTCAGTCTATCAACTACAACCCAAATAGAATCCATACCTCGAGGAGTACGAGGTAGACCAACAACGAAATCCATAGTCACATGCTCCCACTTCCATTCAGGAATAGGGAGAGGTTGAAGTAGACCGCCTGGTTTCTGATGTTCAGCTTTAACTTGCTGACATTGAAGACATTTGGACGCATACTCTGCAATTTCCTTCTTCATTTTAGGCCATCAATAACTTTGTTTCAAATCCCGATACATTTTGTTATTGCCCGGATGCATAGCAAATACTGACTTGTGAGCTTCATCTAGAACTCTTTTCTTTAGTTCTGGAATATCTGGGACACACATTCGGTTTCGAAACCTTAACACTTCATTTTCAACACTAAACTCTGCCTTTCGGCTTGTCTCAAATTCATCAATCATTTTCTTGAGGAATTCATCCTCTTTTTGTTTCTGTCTAATCTCATCCATGATTACCGGTTGAACTGAAATAGCAGCTATCAATCCGCCCTGTTCACATAATACCACTTCAATTTCAAACTTCTCAAAATCTTGCAAGATCTCTTTCTGTTCAGTAAGCAAACAAGCCAAATTCCTCGTTGATTTTCTGCTCAAGGCATTAGCAACTGTATTAGCTTTCCCGGGGTGGTACTGAATCTCAAGGTCATAGTCTTTTATCAGTTCAAGCCATCTCCTTTGTCGCATATTCAGCTCCTTCTAGGTAAAGAAGTATTTCAGACTTTTGTGGTTCGAGTAGACTTCACATTTTTCCCCATACAAATAATGCCGCCAGATTTTCAAAGCAAACACAACCGCGGCCAACTCCAAATCATGCATTGGGTAGTTTTTCTCATGTGGTTTCAACTGTCGAGAGGCGTAGGCAATTACCCTTCCGTTCTGCATTAGCATACAACCCAAACCTTTATAAGATGCATCACTAAAAATTACAAAGTTTTCCGTACCTGTGGGCAATGTCAATACTGGTGCGGTGGTCAGTCTTGTCTTTAGTTCATGAAAGGCAGATTCTCTTTCGTCATTCCATTCAAATGGTTTCCCTTTGCGTGTCAGTTGGGTAAGAGGTACGGCTATTTTTGAGAAATCCTTCACAAATCTCCTGTAGTACTCGGCTAAGCCCATGAAGCTGCGGACTTCTGTCACATTAGTTGGTGTAGGCCAATCCACAATTGCCTCTATTTTCTGTGGGTCCACTGAGATTCCTTCTTTGTTGATTACATGCCCTAAAAAGTTAACTTCATCCAACCAAAATTCACACTTCTTTAGTTTGGCAAATAATTTTTTTTCTCTAAGTGTTTGCAGGACAGTCCTCAAATGATGTTCATGTTCAAGTCTATTCTTGGAGTATATCAAAATGTCATCAATAAAAACCACAACAAATTCATCAAGGTAGGTTTTAAAAATACGGTTCATTAAGTCCATAAATGCTGCCGGGGCATTAGTTAACCCAAATGGCATAACAAGAAATTCATAATGGCCATACCTTGTTCGAAACGCGATTTTCTCAAAATCTTCTGCTTTTACTTTCAACTGATGATACCCAGATCTCAAATCAATTTTGGAAAATACTCGTGATCCCTGCAACTGGTCAAATAAGTCATCAATACGAGGTAAAGGATAATTATTCTTTATTTTCACATTGTTCAGTTCTCTATAGTCAATACACAGGCGCAAGGTCCCATCCTTCTTTTTCACAAATAACACCGGTGCGCCCCATGGTGAAGTGCTAGGTCAGATAAACCCTTTGTCAAGCAGGTCTTGCAACTGTTCTTTCAGTTCTTTCATTTCAACAGTAGCCATTCTGCAGGGGGTTTTAGAAATAGGCTGGATGCTTGGCATAATCTTAATCGAAAACTCTATCTCCCTATCTACCAATTCCCCTGGTAACTTATTTGGAAACACATCTGGAAATTCTTTAACAATAGGAATACTGTTCAATTCAACATTCGCAGATTGTTCAGATAGCACAAAACACAAATAACCCTGGCACCCTTTCCTGATTAATTTACATGCTTTCATTGCAGATATCAAATAAGGTGGAGGCACTACCCCATTACCCACAAACACAATTTTTCTATGTTCTGGTGGTTTAAATACAACCCGTTTTGTCACACAATCAATGGTGGCACAATATTTGGTTAACCAATCCATGCCCAAAATTACATCGAAATGTCTAAAGTTCAAGGGCAACAAATCTACATATAGGATAGCATCCTCAATGCGCATGCCACAAAACCGGTATATAGATTCACACAACACAGATTCCCCAGATGGAGCAGATACACAGCAGATATGGCAATAATTCTAGAGGTCTACTCAATCTAGATGCAAATGCATATGTTACGAAAGAGTGTGTTGATCTAGAGTCAATTAACACAAAAGCATCCTGATCACATATAGAAATAGTATTTGAGACAACTGCGTTAGCATTCTGTGTATCGCCCGGAACAAGCGCAAAAACTCTCCCTTATCTCATGGTATCTCCAGTGGTGGTAGATTTCATAGTATTTCCCTGCTTCGGGATTGATGCGGTTGAGCTAGAAGCTAGAATCCTACTATTCTGATTACAATCTCTGGCCATATGCCCTTGTTTACCACATTTAAAACAGGCCCCCGACACACGGTAACAAACCCCACGACGCCTCTTACTACAAATATTACACATTGGGGATGTATCTCGGGAAGGATTAGAGGTACTCGAGGAGCCCGTATTTTGCTTCTTCAAAAATTTCTTCTTTGAAAAGAAGCCTTGCCTTTTATTACCTTTCCAGTCTGTTGTTGGTTTAGCCTGTCTAGCTATGTTAGCTTCTAATATTATGACTCGGTCTAGCACCCCAATATAGGTTTCCAGCTTCAAGACATTTACTCTTTCTAAAACGTCGTTTCGAAGCCCACCTTCAAAATGCCTCGCTTTCTTATAATCAGTATCAGTCACATGTGGTGCAAACCTGGCCAATTCAGTGAATTTGGCCTCATACTCAGCCACTGTCATGCTATCTTGTTTAAGTTCCATGAACTCTGATACTTTCCTATCACGGACACATTGCGGGAAGTATTTATCATAAAAAACCTCCAGGAATTTCGCCTAGTCAACATCTTTATGATTTTCACGCATCAACATCCACCATCTTCTTGCTTCGTCTTCTAGCATAAAGTTGGCTAGAAGCACTTTCTGTGTCTCTGTACAGGAAAACACTTCAAATAGCTTTTCGATGTCGAATACCCATGCTTCGGCCTTCAACGGGTCTAATCCCCCGTGAAACTGTGGCGGTTTCATTTTCTTAAACTCCTTGGTGAGAGCTATTATTCGATCATCATTCTGTAAGTCTGGCACAGGTGGTGTCGGAGGAGAAGGTGGAGGATGTGGTTGCTGCCACTATTGTTGCCACTGCTGTTGTTGCCTCAATGTTTCTGCCATTTCCTGGATTAATCTTTCCATCCTATCCAATTTGGCAGTAAAGGACTCTTCTATCTCATCACCTCTTGTTCTCACCATCTGATTAAATTTGCATTATTCTTTATACAAAAGTTTCGCAAATATGCATATAATAAAGAGCATACATATTCACATAATTTATAACGCAAGTAGTTCGCAAACATATAGCGTACAAGCATTTATCTCAAAGCATTTAAGCACGTTCTTGATGTTTTCAGATTCATACTTAACACATGAATGCATCCTAGATCTTTTCTAGATGCTTATTGCTCTTTGGACAAGTGTGTGAGTTATTAACTCATGCTTTGATACTACTCTGCCATGACCCGAACCCGCCCCTATGGGTTAAGGACATAACCGGCCAGTAATCACTTGATTACCTACGGCCTTGAACCAAACCAGACATAAACTCATCAGAGTAAAGGGGCCAAACGGAAGCAAATTTATATTGTCCATAGAGCTGTGCTTACATGGCACGTATGAATAATCCATACACATACATATTAATAACTCACATCAAAATTTGTAGTAACACAAAGTTCTGTACATCCAGGATCATTTAAGTCTAAGTCAGCCAATCAAAACTATATACAACTGTAATTTAAGGCTCTCGCCAACATGACAAAATGTAACAAATGGCAAAAAGGGCGTGAACAAGTCTCGTGCGTGAGAGGCATGGGCTGACTCTTCAATACCTTGACTGTTTCACACAAACTTCACTGTGGCTAGGCCCTTGGCTCACCTATAGACACATGAATGAGCATGAGCGAAAGCCTAATGAATAATATCAAGTAAAGAAGATACACGAACGACATTTAGAACAACGTACATCAAACGGCCTTGGGCCCAAATCAGCTTTCTATTTAATATATATATATAGATATATATAGGAATATAAGTCAAGTGGCTGCAGTTCCAAACACATCAGACGGCCTCAGGCCCAATCCATTCATGTCAAATGGCCTTTGGCCCATTCATTCTTTCATTCATGTCAGACTGGCCTTTGGCCCATTCATTCTTTTATTCATGTCAGACTGGCCTTTGGCCCATTCAACCATTGATGTAGTACCCGGTATGCAACCAATATAAAAAATTCCCTACAAAATGTCAAGGCCAGCGCTACCCCAGTCATAGATCCGGATCTGAGGCAAGTCCACTAAAGCGCTCAGGAGGTACAGCCCAACAGTATTCCACCTGTTCGCGAACAAAGTGGTGCCAAAGAGGAACATCAAGAATCCTCGAGCATAGTGCTTGGTCTCCTCTGGGGTCTGTGTCTCGCTCCCGCGGAAGTGATCGGCAAACCTAGGCTTCTGTCTATGTACTTCAAATTTAATAGGTTAACAGATTGCAAGTTAATTTTTTCTGAGATGGTTGTTTGAGACACGGTTTCTTGGAACACTGTAATTTGTGGGTACTCCCAATCAGACTTGTTTGAAGAGTCAATCAAGTTATTTTTGGAGATGGTGGATAATTTTGAACCAGATCTTTTAACTATTGGTTCTGTCCTCCGTGCTTGTGGTCAAATTGGTTTTTGAGTAATTAAAAATTGGGGGGGTGACAACTTAGTATCAAAGCTAACCAGGTTTGAAAACCTGGAGCTCGTGGGAAGTGGTTTTTACATCCCTCTCCAACTTTATGTAGTAGGAGAGGTCCAAGATGTTTTTTTTATTAGCTAAAGTCTTGCAACATTTTCACAGAGAAAATTGAACTCAGAAAAATTTTGCTTGACTCAGAAAAATTTTGAATTTTTTTGTGAAATCAGAGAAATATCTCTGTAAAAATTGAAATTTCTTTCAGTTGGGGTGAAATTTCTCTGAGTCGGACAAAATTTTTTTTAGTTGAATTTTCTCTATAGAAATGTTGAGGGACCTTAATTACTATGAAAATATTTTGACTCTTATGGTCACTTTTTTGACAAAAAAAACTGACTTTTTTAGTAACTTTTTTGGAAAAACTTGATAAAAAGCCAAAAAGTCAACTTTTTACCAAGTTGCCAAAACACCCCTGAGTTGACTACCATTTTCCTTGCTGCCAAATGGGTTATATCTCATCTTTACAATGTTCTTTTATATTCATACTGATTGTTTGAACGCAGTTTTGCAGTTAGGAGGAAAGCAAGCAGTGGTTTTTGAAACCAACTTGTTACTTCAAAATATCATGTCTAGTGCAAGGTTATCTTTTTGTAGGATCTCTAGATTGCCGAGGGAATCGACCAAGCCTACCCATATGTTGGCCCACCAAGCTCTTTCTAATTTCTACGGAATCTGATAGTAGATTAATATCTATTGTATTTATTCTTAATAGATGTCTTTAGGTTGCTTGTATTCTTAAAACCTTTTCTTTTGAATAAAGTTCTATTTCTCCCAAAAAAAAAAAAAAAAAACAAAAGAATCTACATATTCTATTCCAAGACACTAATAATAGGTCAATAAATATAATTGTGTAACAAAAAAAAAGGACTAACAATTGTATTTTAGGGAGCCTAAATGTGCGCATTTTGGCACCTATCAATTTACGTCTTTCGCCGCCACCACCTCTTTCTCTTCTAAACACGAGCCTTGAGTCGTTTCATACTCATTAGTGATGTAAACGACTCAAGATTCATTGTCAATTGCTTCCCTTGATTACTCTATGATAGGGAGGTGGTTTTGAGAGTCTTTCTCGTTGCATTTATTGAACTTGCACCCTTTGGTTCATAAGCCATCATGCAATGAAATTGCATCGGTTGATGGTTTGTGAACTAAATTTTGTCACTCCTTTTGAGCTATTTGATGATAAGGATGGGTGAGTTATGCAAACAACCTTTGAGAATACCCTGTGCTTGCTCTATTTGCTCTATGTTAGAATAGGAAGAATCATGCAACAATGGTTGGCAGGCAATTTTTCATAGCCAGCAGGCCACATTTTGTGGACGGCAGGCCATCACTGGTGGACGGCAGGCCATCACTTCTGTTCGGCCGGCCACTTGTGCAAAACCCAGCAATGTTTTTTTTTTTTTTGTTGGTATATATATATGTTTATCAATATGCTTTCTCAATTGATGTAGGGAATTGAATATCATTGTATTGTGGAAGTGATAAGTGAGATAAATATGCATCATATGATTAATTGTATTATAATTATGATGAGATAAAGAACCAAATGTTGTGAGATGTTTATTTATTTATTTATCTTTAGATGGGGAGGAAGAATAATCCCTAGAGGGGAAGGGCTTAACTAATCTTAGCCATCATGCATTGAAAATGCTTGGTTGATGGTTTGAGGACCTAGAATTACACTCATTTGAACTTGTGTAATGATAAGAAGGGCAACAGTACACACACTCCTTGAGAATACACTGTCTTGCCTTTGTTTGCTCTCTGTTGCAGCAAAAAAGAGAATTCCAGGGAATAGGTGGCTGATCGGCCACAAGCAGTGGCCGACAGCCACCAAAAGTGGCCGAATCGGTAAGAAGTGGCCATCGCTGGTGCTACAAACAGTTTATAAGGGTGACGCGAGAGTGATTGAAAGGGTCTTTGCAAGTGAGTGTGAGGGGAAAGAAAAGGAGAGGAGAGGAAGGAAGGTGCTGGCAACTGATCCGGGGTGGTAATAGCATACACATCCCTAAAGGCCTCTGATCTACCTGCTCACCTCTCGGAGTATGGACTTGATACATAGATTGAGCCGAAGTGGCTCCCTGATTGGTCCTCGAGGCCTGTACTAGCTGTGCTGACTGAGTACCTCGCCATGGGGTGCACCGGTTTTATTTGTGAAAAAGAAAGACGAAACTTTACGTTTGTGCATTGACTATCGGGAATTGAACAAGGTAACGATAAAAAATAAATACCTTTTTTCGTATTGACGATTTGTTTGATCGGTTGCAAGGATCACAAGTGTTTTCAAAAATTGATTTGAGGTCCGGGGATCACCAATTAAAGGTGAAAGTAGAAGACGTTGAGAAAATTGCATTTTCAATCCTTGGTGGTAGCATTTCTAAGATGGCCTTAATCTTGGAAGGATCTACGTCGATGCCTCGCTGCATGATTAGAAACCCCAGTATTTTCCCTGCTGTTACCCCGAATGTGTACTTTCGTGGGTTCAACCTCAGTCTGTACTCCCTGATCCGTTGAAAGAACTTCTCTAAGGCGGTGTAATGGCCCTATTCACTTATACAATAATAAAATTATCTAAATTATTAATTGAAATAAAATTTTAACATTATTAAAAACTGTTAATTAATTTGATGATTTATTAATAAAATGACATATTTATTATGAAATTAAAAACCTACATAATGTAATTTTTAAAATTACAAAAAATAATTTATAACTTAAATAAACCTAAAAAAATATATTTATAATTTATCTTTTTTATTTTAATATTTTTAATTTCAAAACTAAACCAAACACAATCCCATTTCTTGAACCACTTGAAACCAGCTGTTCCCTGAAGTCGTTCGAATATGAGAAAGCTGTCTGAGTATCCACGGAGGCTGCCATTTCAGAAAATGATAGTATACAAGTTTAAATTGTAGTTAATTTTTTAGATTCAATAATGTATAAATAATTTGATTAGTTGATAATTAGAAAAAGATATAAAAGAGATTATAGAGGGAGAAATAGAGAGGAGAGGGTATCTATACTATTATATTAAGTGAAGGGTGCATTTGGTCTCCTGAAGCCTCCACATGTACTGCCACGTGGAATGATTTGAAAAAAAAAACACCTCCCACGTTTTCCACTTTCTTCTTTAATCAACTAGAAAATCCCAAATCCTTCTCATTGCTGATGATGAGCCAAGTTGGACTAGGTAGCTATGGCATTAGCATTTATTAGTGGCTTGGGGTGGATGTGGTATGGACTAATGGGTCAATTAAATAGGGGGTTATGAAATTTAATGGTCACAGAGTTTGGTAGTGTCCTTCATTTTTAGTTGGCAATGTTATAGAATAATCATGGTGGTACATGTACCTTACTGAACTTCAACCTTCAAGGAAAGGATCAACATGCAAAAATATATTTTACATACTCTAAGGACATCATTCATTACCCTTTTACACCGTTTTTATTCGCTGGGCTTTAGCTCACTGTTTTATATATGTATGTAGGTGATTAAGCTCAAGATCGAACCTAGTGGCGTTGACCTATTCTCTGTTTTGTCATGCCAACTCACGTGCCTCACTGCAAGATTCCAAACGGTGAAGCTTCAAGGCTTCATGGGTGGTTTTGAATATCCAAGATCAGTGTACGCCTGAAGCTGCTTGAATGATAACTAGTCAACTTTGAGTTGCTGATATTTTTCTCTCATCTTTTTCGGTGTGTATAGTAACCCATAGGCTACTTGCAACTTAGTTGCAAAATGGGAGTAACTGCCCCCAATGACGTCAATTCCCCAGACTGAAAATGGCCATGGTGAAGTCATGTTGTACAGTTTCGACGGTGAGATGTTTATGCGATTTGCATGGATTTGGCATTTGTGGCATCGCCGAACAAAGCCAATACAATCCTCCTCCATGGTTGACCAGTAGTAACCCTGCCTGAGAATCTTCCGAGCGAGCATCACTCCGCTCATGTGCGATCCACACTCTTCTCCGTGAATGGCCTCCATCAGGCGCTTTGACTCTTCCACATCGACACACAGCTTATGCATTCCCAGATGGCCTCGTTTATGCAATTTCCCTCCGCAGATGATAAACGAGCAGCCATTCTTTGTATTGCCCTCTTATCTTTGGCATTTGCCCCTAGTGGGTTTTGTACTCACAATTATTTTTGAAGATCAAAAAAATATTTGAAGGATTAATAGAGCCACCAAAATAAAACCCTAATTTATTTTTTTCTTTCCTCTTCTCGTTTCTCTTCCTCTGTCGGCTTGCATTCATGCACAGCCACACATAATAAGCCTTCCCTTCTCTTCTCTTCTCTCTCTCTCTCACACACACGGGGCTGTGCATCTCTTTGCTGTCCTAGTTGCTTTCCTATTAACTTAATGACTCTCTAAACCTAAGGAAGCTTCAAAGGGAAGTTCTTTACCTCTTGAAGCCAAAGTGGAGTTTAAGGCACAATTCCAAGCTAACACCTCTTCCTAAAGCTCAAGAAGGGGCTCAAGAACTCCTAACTCAAAGATGAGCCACTTTGGTTAAGGATTGCTATGCAAACATGAAGCATATGCAAGCTTTCATGCATAAAAACTCAAGAGAGGGAGAAATATAAAGAGAGAGAGACCCCGCGACGGACGATGCGTCACGACGAGTGGTGGTTGACAAACTGTTGCGTCGCCTTGCGTGCGTCCGCGCTGTCACGGGAGGCCTACCGTGACCATATCGCGTCGCTCTAATAAGTTCTTTAGGGCCATGTCCATACAGGGTGTTTGCCCTGACTTTAAATGGGACATTTGCAAGTAGGTGGTAGAATTCGTCCCCCAAGATTAATCAAGGTGTGTGTAATTGGCTCGGATACTCAATTATCAAAAAACAAAAAAAAAAAAAAAAATCTATATTTAGAAGTCTTCCATCTCGTATACAAATTTAAAACATAACAAGTGGTTCTTATTATGTTTTAAATTTTTATCCACATGCATCTATCCAAATATGTAACTAGTAGTCTATCCAAATACTTTCGATACACATCTATCCAAAAATATATAATCCTTCAAAAAATGTAACAAGTTGTAATTGGTCCTGAATAATTCAGCTTCATGATGGTTGATGTATACTTTGGTGGGTTACCCAAGATAAGCCATACCCAATTTAGAAATAGACCAACTAACCCAACTCAGGAAAAAAAGCCCTGTCTAATCTAACTTAGAGCCCTGTTCGCCTTTGCAGACCTTCATGAGGTAGGGGTTCAGATTGAGGATGCTACGAAGCAGGGGTTAATTCCTAATGAAAAAGAGATGGCCAGGAGGCCTTTTGTCCGCAGTTCCAATGCTACCACGAGTGGTAGCACAGCTGTGCGACTGTCTGATGTGAGCATGGTCACCACCACTGGTAAAACTGCTGAACCTTTTGCCAATACAGTTCCACGAACCTCAAACAGACCTCGGCATAGTACGATATGCCCATAGAACATTAGGCAACTCCGCCACCCACTTGCCCTTGGCAGTTTCCAATCTCTTCTTTATTCCATCCAGGACGGTCTTGTTAAAGGCCTCGGTTTGGCCATTGCTTTGAGGGAAGTTGGGAGTTGAGTAGTGGTTCTTGATCTTATACTTCGTATATAAGTTTTTGATCAACTTGCTATCAAACTGGGTGCCATTATGGCAGAAGGAAGGTTATCAACCAAGGCCGGCAGGACAACTCCAGTGCTTTCATTGCCGGCAGTTGGGGTTAATTAGTGTTGTGTATGTGTTGAGTTATGATTATATATCAACAAATTTGAAATTTTGACAAGTAAAAAGGGCATTGGCAAATCATTGCATAAAAACATGGTTGTTTTGAGGTTTTTCTAGGAACATGAAGATGGGGGTTTAGGGTTTGAGTTTTATGAGTTTACACTTGTGTTTTGTGCTTGATTATGTCAAATAAGTGTTATTGAGCATGCTAGGATGTTAGAACTTGAAAGCCCTGAATTCCAATAGATCTTCATAAGCGACGATCTCATGTCCTTCAGACATTTCCCCATCCAACTCCCCTGAAAAAATTATTAATGAAATAGGATGGCACGAGTAAATAGACATGCATTTTTTGGTTCGTTTGACACGATTTTCCTTAAGAAGTGGCAAATTAAATATAATGTACTTTCGATCTTAAAGTACCTTAAGACGATAATCTTGTAGATTCATTTGTTTACTAAGAGAATTAGTACCGGAGGTGCGTCTCGAGCTCAGACGTATCGATGTCCTGCCTCAGCTGGAATGATCGGGATCTCATATGTGCTCCCAGTCTGCCTCCAGCAAGTCAGTACAATGGGGATCTCGGGCCAGCCAACAGCTTGTCCCGCAGGCGGAGCTGCTCTCGCTCTAGCCCCAGCCCCACGGCTAGTCCCCCTAGCCTTGGAAGTACTGGCTTCCCTGCCTATTCGTACTCCCATTATCGGAGGCATCAGATGAGTCTGCATGAAGGCTGTGTAGTCCCCCTCCCCTCAGAAGAGGTTGGCGTCCAGTCCGATGGGATGTGTAATGACCTTCTGAAAGGAAAGTCTCTCCGTGGTACGCATGGATGTTGGGGGTGGCATCGAAACAATGTTTTGGGTTTTGGTCTTGAGATCTTTGCATGCATGTGTTCATCTCATCTTTATTTGAGGACTCATCACATTTCATGTCATTTTACCTCATTTGATCATGTTTTGGAAGCTTTGAACTTACACTTTTGCATACATGTTATGTTTTCAAAGATTTGAGTTTTGCTATGTACAATTGGCATGCTCTTGGGCCTTGATTTTTGCGAAATGATCTTCAATTCTTGACATTCTTCAAGTTCCTAAGGTTTTCTTGAGTTTTTGGCCCAAAAGAATGAGTTTTGATGCATTGGAATCGAGTTTGGAGCTGGGGAGTGCAATCTGGAAATTCTAAATTCTGCACTTCCACTCGAGCGGGATTTTCTGTGCTCGAGTGTATAGTCTGAAGTCTTGGACTTCAGCTCGAGCGTAAATTGCATGCTTCCAAAAGTTCACATGTTTTGCAGACTGCTCGAGCGGCAAGAGTTGCGTTTGAGCGGGGATGTGAGTCTCATGCTCGAGTGACTATCGAGCGTCCGTCGAGCCTGAAAATCACACAGCCAGTACTTTTGTAGACCTACCTTGATAGTTTGGACCGAAAAATTCCCCAATAGGTGGTGCACAAAGAAGATGGCATAGGTTAAGAACGGTAAGGGCCATCCTATTGCATTGAAATTGGAAAAAGTTAAATGCAAGGTTCCAGAAGCAAAGGGCGACAGGAATCAAGTAGGGATCCTAGGGGATGGACTATTTGAATATACAAAGAAATGAAATGATACCTGCTTGAGATAAAGTATCCTTTCTTTCCGAAGTCACTATTTCATACCAATCGATGTCATCTTCTATTTATCTCTATTTGATTTCTTCAATAATTGTTGGTTGGGCTGACACTGCTGCTAACACTACGCCTTGTTCACTTAACACAATTTCCATGTCCATTCTTTCCACCTCAAGGAGCAACTCTTTTTGCCTGGTGAGCAAACTTGCCAAATTCCCTACAACTTTTCTGCTAAGAGCACTTGCAACTGTATTAGCTTTACTGGGATGGTAATGGATTTGCAGGTCATAATCCTTGATAAGCTTTAACCATCGTCTTTGTCTCATATTTAACTTCTTTTGGGTAAAGAAATACTTGAGGCTTTTATGATCGGTATAGGCCTCACACATGGTATCATGCAAATAATGTCGCCATATCTTCAAAGCAAAGACCATTGCAGCTTGCTCCAAGTCATGTGTGGGATAATTCTTTTTGTGGGACTTGAGTTAGCGAGAAGCATAGGCAATGACCCTTTCATTTTGCATAAGTACACAACCCAATCCCTTGTAAAAGGTGTCACTATAAATAACAAACCCATCAGTACCGAACGATAGTACAAGAACTGGTGTTGTAGTCAACCTTGTTTTCAACACTTCAAAAGCAGATCCTCGTTGTTCGGTCCATTCAAACGAAACACCCTTTTGGGTCAATTGGGTAAGCGGCACTGCTATCTTGGAAAAGTCTTTAACGAATCTTCGGTAATATCTGGCTAAGCCCAAAAAGCTACACACCTCTGCCACATTTGTAGGAGTTGGCCAATTCACAATAACTTCTATCTTGTGTGGGTCAACCGAAACACCTTCCTCATTAATTATGTGCCCCAAGAACACCAGGCACGGGTGGAACTACCGTGGGAAGCTCGGGAGGGGCCCCCTCGTGTGGGATGTTGTCCGCTATCTAGAAAGGGGTGTGGAGTAGAATTTGGATGGCTTAAACCCTAAAAATAGCAAATGGTGCACTTTATAGTAAACTAAATCGCAAAGACTGCTCGAGCAACCACTTCATCACTCAAGCAAACTCACTAAAACGCGTGCCCATCGCTCAAGCCAAGACTCCACCGCTCGAGCGCAAAACGGATTCCCTCAAAAGTTCAGTCTGTTCTGCAAAAATATTAATTTTGAATTAATATTTAAGGACAAGATAATAAACATCATACATTTTTAAATATTATCCTTTCCATGTTTTTATATTTAATCCAGACAATTAAATTGAGCGAAGAGAAGAAGCGGTCAAAGTAGCATTGGACTAAAATCATGAGAAAATATAATTAATAACTAACTATGGAGTCTTTTGGGAAGTAAAAAAAAAAGTTAGTTTTTATCTTTTTACTCATTTTGAGTCACATCATATCTCATATTTTTTACCCACAAAAAGACAAAATAAACTAAAAAATCTAAAAAATTGAACCTGAACGAATGAAATTGAAAGAAATGAACAAGATCATTCCTATGTTTATTATTACCTTGTCTCTATATAGCAATGGAAAAAACAAGAAGTGATGGTACAACTGAATCCTCTAAGGCTCGTATGACTTGAATGGCACAAATGCTTGCAATCTTGACAGGAGCAGGCATTACCAATTTTATGATGTTATGAAGATGGTTTGCAAATAGCTCCAATTTGTAAATAATGGTTAAAGATCTCTTTTTTTTTTTTTCTTTTTTTTTTTTTTTCAAATACCCAGTTTCCATAATTTGATTTGTATAAATACATCATTTGTTGTTTGATTTTGTTTGCCAAGAGTTTGAGAAATTAATCCCATATTTTGATTTTTGGTTTTAATCCGACAATGATCATTGATTATTTTCAAATCTCTTCTTCTTTGTTGGTATTCATATTAATTTGCCATTAGCCTTGTTTCTTGCATGTTTTAAACTAATTGGTTTGAAAAATTTGAAATTATATGTGAACACCAATTTTGTTAACCACACTTGAACACGAGGTTAGACAGACCGATCGACAGCCGGGCAGGAGATGAAGAGTATCTTGGTTATTAGCCCGGTCAGTTGATCTGGCAAATGGATTTGGGTGATCGAGCAAGGCAAAGCTCGGCCGATGTGTTAATCCCGGTCGCTCAAACACCACCGGAATTAAGGGGCAATTGAGAGGGTAATTCGTAACTGATGATTGGGCTGAGGTAGATTTGGGCCGATCGTGTTCGGATCCCGGTAGTTTGAACCTCGACAACGAATCTTGGCATTAAGATGGGCTTTACGGTTGACCGGACTTGGGGCATGAATGCGCCTTGACGCTTTAGGCCGTGATGTTAGCCCGGTTGTGTTTTTGGTTTGCGTAGTTAACAAGCCCAGTCAAGGTGCTGGCGTTAACTCTAGAAGAAACTCGTTGTGCTTCTAATCTCGACTCTCCAGAGCTTTCAATAAGAAGGTTAGACCTCGGTCTTTTCAAGTTGGAGAATTGGTATTGGCTGTTCGAAGACCTATCATCACTACCCACCGAACTGGCAACAAGTTCTTATCCAAGTGGAATGGTCCATACGTGGTGCTGAAGTCTACACTAATGGAGCATACAAGATTGTTGATGAAAAAGGTATTAGGGTTGGCCCAATGAATGGCAAGTTCCTAAAGTGCTACTATCCATGAGAATGTAACGCTCCTAATTGCATGAGCATAAACTGCATGTAAAAAAAATAAAATAAAAAATTGTACTACTCCTGGCCCACATAAGTATAAACCGTGAATGGCTAAATAAATCAATAAACCAAATGTGTTTTATTTTTTAAAAAAAAAATGCATGTGTTGTGGAGAGACATACATATGATCATGGCATAAGTCAAACTAATCATCTATGGTCAAATGGGAAGTGGTGGAAGTGTCTACTTCGCTAGCCCAACGTGAAGGTGACTAGCTCGACAGACGCATTCCCTACATAAGTCAAACTAATCACCTATGGCCTCTGATAAGTGTGGTTTTTGTCATTAAAGAGGCCATTGGAAGTACAACTGTCCCAAGAAGGGACGTTCGCTTGCTTTTACCCAACAGTCTCAATTCAGAGCTCCTCCTCTGAGTACTTCTCACCCCGAGAGCTGGCACAGCTGTCACAAAATATCTGTAAAACAGACTGATGGCCGGCTGGCCATCAGTGGTGTCCGGCAAGCCACATCAGTGGCTGGCAGCACAAGGCCATGGATGGGAATGGATTGAAATGTGAATATCGGTATCATATGGTCATGTGTAGATTGGGTGATTTGTTATAAATATCGAACATTCACCTGACACTTATACCTTTGTTAAACCTCATATACTGTGTTAGATTGAAAATATATAACCATCGCGAACATAATAATTCCAAATAGGATTCCCAAGCCGGAACACCACTTCCTAGTAGTGAGTGATCTTGATGACCCACTGTTAGAACAGGTCTCTAAGCAAGACGTGAATTTTCGTATGGGGTATTCTAAGTGAATCCAAGCCCCAAGATATCGCAATGTGGGTCCAGATGATATGGAAGCTATTGGCAAATTTCCTCAACCCTATGACCATGATCAAGGCAAGCGTAAGAGAGAGTCACGGATTGAAGATAGTAACAGCAATCCAAGCCTATTTCGGCCACGTTGGCGTAGAGCTCTTTGATGCTTCGATCTTGATAGCATCCTGTTTTATCTTTTTGAATGTCTTTTTTTTTTAATCTTTTTTGCAGGGTTTTGCTTGATGGGTTTATCTTGTTTGGTATGTCTTTTTGGTTGCTGGTGGTTCCTTTCATATGTTAGATGCGAACACCATTGTTGTTTAAATAGTTTATGCTTCAGTTAGTTCATATCTTGCTTCATTTTCTTGCATACATAGCTAATTCTTTGTCATTTTCTAGGTTAGACTCCTCTTTCGCTTTTGATCGATCGATTCAAACTTCACATCCACACCAACACATTCACAATTCGATCGATCGATCGATTTCTTAACATTCGTCTTACTTTTGGTTTTGCTAAGTCTTTATTTAAACGTTTAAGTAATAAAGATACTTCTCCATTCGGTTATAAAAATTAAATAAAAGATTCTTTACCAATTAGTTGACAGAAAAAGAAATTGTCTCCATCAATTAACTGTTTCAATGTTCTCAGAGGTGCCAGGGGGAAAATGTTTTGGCAATTAGGTGTTATGTCCTTATGTGTAGACTAATAATTGAAGGTTGAGTCAACTAGTCCTTGTATTATGTGTTTAGATGATGATCATATAATGGGTAGTTGTTAGACTTTTAATGTGCAATCGATACATTTAATATATAAAATATTTTTAGTTTTGAATTTTTTGATTTAATGAATTGGTTTAATATTGATATCAAAGTGTCGTCATATTTGACTTTTAGAAAAATAGAAACTAATTTAATGAAAATAAAAATAACCACCCATTATATGATCATCATCTAAACACAATAAAAATTAATTTGGTAAAATAAATAAATAAATAAATGTGTAAAAGATTTATCAATTTTACATTTTATCTTTTGTGGTTAAAAATAATTTTTAAAAATTCAAAAATATTATCTTGACATTTATTTTTGTCAAATTAATTTATATTTTATTAAATTGACTACTTTGCCCTTGAAATTGAGTAATAATATTTTCAATTATCCTTATTTAGAATAAGATTCAAAATTCAAGGTCAAATGTGCCACAATTGAAAACGCCGACTAATATGTCTTTTAGTCGCCTATTGGGTAATTTTTTAGCGACCAAGTGGTTTTTTTGTCGCCTATTGGGTAACTTTTTAGCGACAAATTGTATTTTAGTCACCCGTTGGGCTCTTTTTAGCGACTAACTATTGTTTAGTCACCTATTGGGTCGCTTTTTAGTGACAAATTGTGTTTTTAGTCGCCAACAAGTAATATATGGCTACTAAAAAGTTTTAGTAGCTAAAATATGAACCATTGCCGACCAATACAAATTTTAGTCGCCAAAGGGCTGACTTTCGGCAGCTAAATTCATTTTAGTCGCCAAATTTGGTCAACAAATGTGTGAGTTGTTGTAGTGAATGCATGGCCTTCTTTATTAAAGTGGTGGGGTCTATATTGGGCTATTCCTAGCACAATTGATTGCATGTTGCAGTGGTGGGAGGGTCATATGTGAGGTCTATTGTCTCGGTTTACACAAATAGCATAATAGTTCAAGACATCACGTTCATTGATCAGCTAGTAAATCCGATAGACTTTTACTACGAAAGGTTCAAGGCCAACAACTACTTTTTTTTGATGTAGGGTTAGTACTACCAACAATGAGTATGTGTGGAAGGCTAAAATATACTCCATAGGGAAAGCGACATGAGTTGCTCCTTCCTATACTCTACAAAAAGACACCAAGCTGTCAGTGATCACTTATGGTTTGGATACACAAATCCTTTTGTGAACATTTTTGGACTTGTAGTTACAATTTGTTCCAAACAATGATTTTCTATAACTCAATACGCAAATCCTAGTTATGTAACTAGTGGTGGATTTGATTCCCTAAGAATCTCTTTTGATTCATCTAATTTAATTTAAGAATTGTCATTCAAGGTAATTCAATTAAATCCATTAACACTTGTGGATTGATATTTGAACTTGTCACTGTTCTATAGACCATCAGTAGTGCGAGGTACTTATCTTATCTTCAATACTTGGGCCAGTGTGTTGATAGATACTAGAGCATTTCACACATTCATAGTATCTACATTTGCATCCATTTTGGGGTTAGAAAGTGAGCAACTAGAGTCTCTGCTTATGATAGAGTCACATGTTAGGGGTAAAGTTTTCGTGAATTAGGATGTCGTGGGTGTGTGATTGAAGTCACTAATCACAGACTTCCTTTTAGCCTTGTGTTATTAGATATGTTAGGTTTTGATGTCATCATCGGCATAGATTGGTTGTCCTCCTACTGTGCCATCATAGATTGCTATCGTAGGAGAGTTACTATGTGTACATCCGGTGGTGATTATTTCTTTTTTCTGTGCCATAGAACCTGTAGATTATTGCTGCCATTGTATGACCCATGTGATCGAGGTGAACTTAGCTCTCTTCTTGCAACTTTAATAGATAATGGGAGGGGAAGCCTGTGAAAGAAATCTAGAGGGCAAAATTATGGTTGCGTTTGGTAGAGTTTTCTAAATATGATTTGAGCATAGAGTTGTATTTTGAATTTGTGAGTTTTGGAATTATGATTTGAGCGAGAAAAATTTGTTTGGTGAATGAGTTTTGAAAAGAGTTTTGAATTGAGGGGAAAATTTTTAATGTAACAGGATATTTGATACAAAAACTTACAACTCATAACCAAACACACAACTCAAATTCTATTTAAAGCTCATAAAAAATTCTAAAAAATTCCAATTTTTTTTTTAAATTTTAAAATATAAAAAATAACAAGTGGCATTTGTAAAAAGAAAAAAGAAAAAATGCACTGTTTCGGTCAACTGGACATATAAAAGAATTTCGTCTCCATATTTTTTTTGAAAGCACGTTCACAGATACAAGTCATAACTCAATCTCACAAGTCATCCACTATGTACACTTATGCAACAACACATCTATTATCTTCCATGGTTATAGGCCCATGGGTAAGGAACACCCATAACAGAAATACCGAGAAACATATATTTCTAAATATAATTAACTGAACGTAATACATATATACTTCCATTTCTACCGGCCTACCACATGGATGGCAAATGATACAACCCACATAACACATAACGCTTGTATTGGTAGAGACATCCAAGCACACACCTCACTTAGGAGTGTGCCACCTCATACTTGAATAGATATGTATTTATAGGAGAGACAAGTGTCTCTCTAGTAATTAAAAACAACGAAAAATATAGAGAGAGAGAGAGAGAGAGAGAGAGAGAGAGAGAGAGAGAGAGAAGAAGAAGAAGAAGAAAAGAGAAAAACTTGATACTTGACCTAGACTTGCCCCTAGTTTGAATTGAGATAGTCATGATTGTTGTAGACGTAGCATAAGGATTAGGTTGAATTGAAATTAATTTCTGATACCTTGTGCATTGAGCATCATTTCTTATTAAGCATTGTAAATGTATTGATTTTGAGAAAAATGGGTAAATACCGTGATGAATCTGGTTAAGGGGTGTGGTTGTGGTTTATTATGTTGGCCTTGTCGGATTTGGACTCTTTTTGTGTTTTCACTATTTCACATTGTACTTGTGAAATTAGATTCAGAATCACAAGTGGAGTCCGAATTGTAGGGCCTATTCGTCTTCCGAAAGGAGTGTGAAAAAGTCGAGCTGCACTTGGCTTTGCTCTCTGTAAAGCAAAAACTGTTTAAATGAGTGGTTAGTGTAATCTTCTAGTCATCAAATTCTTTAGAAATTTAGTGGTTATTACATGTATGGGTCATAGTTGGAGATTACCAAGATTTTGCTAGATTACCACGCCTAATCTATGGATGTGAAATAAACTGAATGAAATGTGAATAAAAAGTGGTAAAACATGTGCTAAAATTATGAGATATGACTATAACTAACTAGTAACCATTATCAAACAAGAAAATTATATGAAAAAAACGTAGACAATAGACAATTAACCTCTAAAAAGCTCATCCTCCCATGCCCTGAAGTGGCGTCCACTAATTGATCAATCTTTGGCAGAGGAAAACTATCATTGGGGCAAGCTTTGTTGAGGCTTGTGAAATCCACACAGACCCTCCACTTCCCATTCTTCTTCTTCACAACAACTGTGTTGGATAGCCAGGTAGGGTAATTCATTTCCCTGATAGCCTGGGCTTCCAGTAGTTTATCTACTTCCTCTTCTACTGCTTCCACATGCAGTAGTGTCGGCCTCCTCGCTCTCTGAATGACAGGTTTAGCCGACCTGTCCACATCAAGCCTGTGGCAAGTAACCTTGGGCTTGTTTTAGGAGAAAATTTAAAAGAACTAATTATAATAGTAAAAGAAGGAGGGAGAGAATCGTGTCAGAAAATAAATTTCATTAAGTAAACAAGTGTTTACAATTGTACCTTCGCACTTCCACAGCTTTAAAGGGGATTATAGCAATGAACAGACTAGCTTAGAATTACTTTTATGAAACTGAAATGCAGTACAGGGAAGTAAAGGACTGTATGGAATATGGAATATTGTATATTTAATTTAGGAATTTAATTTTAGGAGTTGATTGTGTAATTATTTAATTCCTTTTTCCATGTATCTTATATTGAATATATATAGACACGGTCTCACCCAAATTAGGGTAAGCCAATATTTTACAACTCTCTTCTTAATTTACTTCAGTCACTAAATTCTCTAATCTTGTTGCCTCAGACTATCAAGTTCTGCATGCATTTCTGGTACTAATGGGTGTAATTTTTTTTGTAGATGGATTTTGGTTTGGACGTATGGATATTTCATTTTTGTGTACAATGCACAATTTATACTTTTGTATAATCCCGTTATTTTGGCGTCCTCTGATTTTGTGTTGATTAGTATTAATCGTATAGATAATTTTTTGCGTGGCATATAGATTACCTTGCGTCGTAGTATAGATTACCATGGTAATTTGTACCACGCCAAATAGCCATTTGGCGTGGTAGTGATATATTTTTTTGTATATGAAGGACATGTTTTCGTATGATTGTCTATTTTGTACGGAATTCATATTTTAGGTTAACATTAAAGGTTATTCCTTTTTGAATGGTCAGAAGTGAAATGGAGGGTTTAACAGTCCTAAGATAGAACAAAATGGAGAAAAATGAAGAACATGAAGAACGAAGGAAATGGGAAATAAAAAAATTCGAGAAACTTTCCAAAAACGGCATAGAACCTCGATCCAAATGATGGAAAGGCTTCTACAAAAGATGGTGAGTCCAGCAAAGCATGAAGAATGACCTAGAACATGAGGAATAGTGGTAGCAACGGTGGTGGAAGCTCTAAGAAAACTAGGGTTTTGCTTAAGGAAGAAGATGAATAGTGAAGTGGTTATGGGAGTGTATATCGCCTATTTATGGGGGAAAACCCAAAGGGCGGCAACCTTTCAAATTTTAGAATGATGGTTACAGCTGTGGGGCTGGACGGAGCCACTTGGAGAGCGACATGTGGCATTGATGTAATGGGCTATCAGCACTGGAGTCAGACGACGACAGACGTTGGAATGGAACGGCAAAAAATAGCGTCGATGGCGAAGGATGGAGCGGTTGTAGAGAGCTCGAAGGAACAAGAATGGAGGTTTGGAAAAATGTTAGAGAGAGAAAATTTGGAGTGCAAGGGTAGAGTGAGACGAAGAAAGAGAAAGAGGTTTTGTCAAAAACACGAAAAGACAACAAAACCGTATTGATTGTGCCTTGGACGACTTGCCTGTCAGGCAACGTTGGCTGAAATGACACGCCTTGATAGCTTGTGTCAGGTATGAACCAATGGGAGATGAACACGCAGACAAAACGGTTGTGAGTGCTGTGCGTGACAGCTCATGCGCAGTTAGAACTCTTGAAATTCTTGATATAATGAGGCTACAACCTCGGCCAGATGAGCAATCTCGGTTGAGATGGTTAAAGAATTAGGTTCTTGGTTCTTGGTCATTGGATAGTGGACTGCAAAGTCTTGGATTTCCTCATTCGAAGAGAGAGATCGGCGATGACAAGATCTACGAACTGAGATTGCTAACACACTATAGACGCGCCCGCGTGGGGCCTCAATGCTACAGTTCGGACTCAATTTGTGTCGGTTCTTAATCTGATCTCGCAAAGTGCAATGTGAGACTGATAAATCACCAAAGAGTCCAAATCCGACAAATCGTTTTGGAAAATAGATTTTTTTGAAAGAAGTGCCAAACATGGACTATTTTGCTAGATACAGAGTCACCACCTAAATATTTTTTTATGGGGGAATTTAGGAAACCCTGACTCATTTGCCTAAGGCCACATGTCTGTCATCACCAAAGTTGCCTCGGCTCGGGAACTTGGGTACGATTGGGGAAGGTCAGCTATGAGCACCCCCGCTCGCCCGATCAAAGATCGGCCTCTACTAACCATGATATCTTGTTTTGAAAACGTTATGTGTTCTTATTCCGATTAATTAGCTAATCTTACTATATGATGCGCACAGCACAAAAGTATAGACTAGATCGCCTAATTTGGAACAAAGCATCGCATATCCGTTCGTTTGGAAAATGGTTTGGAATTTGCTACCCGCGAGTAGGCTAAAACACGGATTTCAATGAGTTGTTCCAACTCAAACAATCCAACCTTCACCCACAGGTATTCAGGCAGTTTACATCACATAAGCATATAGCCACATGGTAAGCATGCTGTCATGTTAACATTCACACTCATGCGAGATGCTAAAGCATAAATACTTACATCGTACTCCGTGCCAAAGAAATGAACTAGTTAGTAATCATGCATGATCCTAGTTCAAGTTAACAAATGGCTAATGCATCGCATACAGAATGTCATTAGAACAGGCTTGGCTAATCTAAGGATGATATGTGAAATGCGACAATTCGATGCACGTATTCAAGCTTGGAATTGAAATACTATGCGATTAGCATAATGCGCCGAGCCCGGTGCATGCAAGACTGATGAATGATGTACGCATGCATAGCATAAGGTATGCTAAATTAAACATGCCCTAATACTAACCATCAAAGCAGGTAAGTAAAAGGGAGAAAGAAGTGGGGGTTGGAAGACATGCACACACGTATCCACACTTATTACAAATTCGCCCTCACTCGGAGGGACCAAAAGAATAATACGCTTTAATTAACCTACAAGCTAATTAAATAATTTACAGACCACCTAATTAATTAACAAATCAGTTAAGCTAAGGAAAGCATTAAAAGGCCTCGGGAAGTGGGATGCATGCGTGCTCGGATTGGCTTCACCCGGAAATCCAATGCCATGCACAAGCTGCCTCTATTTTCACTTTTTTCCTCCTCTAAAGGCTGCAAAAGTCCCAAGGCACACTCTCTGAACACTGGGGGATGCCACCGGCCATGAGGAATGGTCACCGGCCATAGGGGAGTGGTCATCGACCATTTGTATAGCTCTCGGCCAAAAATGTTTGGTCGGTCGACAGTAGAGATGGTCGGCCGACCATGTATGTGTAGACACCCCATTTTTGACCGTCCTCAAGACTTGGACGTCACCGTTTGAACACTCGGTGATTATCCATGTTTGTGTTCGTTTGGAGTTCCCGGGGGTCTCGGCTACGTGCCCTGCCTCAGGATCTCCGAACTTGACCGTTTCATGTCTGGTTTTGCACCAAACACCTGTGTTTTGCCTTGGAGGGGCAGGGAATGCCTTGTGAGGCATCCCCACACACCACCGGCAGTGGCTAGAGGCCACCGGCTGGTTTTTGTTGCCACCGGCAATGTATGTGGCCGGTCGGCACTAGGCAGTCATTTTTGTCAAAATGACATTTTTGGCCAGCCGACTACTGTTCATATGCTTTTGCAGATATTTTAGGATAGCTGTGTGGCATTTGGTTCCCCTCCATACACGTGTATGGAGGGATGCTCTCCTTGTAAGCTTGTTGTATAAGCTTTACAAGTTTGTTGCCTATAAGAGAAGGGTCTCTTCTCTTGGCAAGGGGTTAGAGAATTTTGGAGAGAAAAACACAGAGAGAAGCTCTGGTTTTAGGGTTAGGGTTCATACATATCTCCTATCTCTCTTTTTCTTTCTTTGTGTTCTAGGTGTTTTAGTCCATATTATTGCACACAAACACCTAGTGCTTCACCTTCCTTTGGCTACTGAGGTTCTAAGGGCTTGTTCTTGCTATTTTTGACTGGATTGAAGCTTAAGGAGGCAACAAGATCACCATTGTTGAAGAAAGGCTTCAAGGGTAAGAAACTAGTCCTTTTTACCCCTTTTTTGCATCCTATTTCTACCTATCTTAGAGCTGTTTTTGTGTTTAGTGTATAACATAAAAAAGTTCTGTTTTTAGACCCTCTTGATTGTTTGTTAAGAGTGTTTTGTGGTTTGGGTGTGTTTGACCACCCTTAGGCCTTGAAAGGCCCCATTTTTGTGCTATTTTGTGCAAGTTTCGAGACTTTGGTGTTTGGGCCTCTTCACCACTGAAATTTTGAGGGATTTCAGTGGTGAAGATGGTGCCTTGAAGTCTCAAGAAGGAGAGGGCCACCCCCTCTCCTTGTTGTCCTTGAAAGGGACCCTTTTTGGCCTCTTGAGGGAGCATCATGTTAGAGTGTTTATTGGTCATGCCTTGGCTACATTCCATGCTTATTATGCCATGATATAACCTTGTTGTGTGTTGGTTTTGGTACACCATGCATGCTTAGCATACCTACCATGTAATGCCTTGTTATTGCCTTAATATGCCTTAGGTTGTTAGCCTTTGTTCTAGCATGTTTTAGGTTTAGCCTTGTGAAGGTTTTGTGCTTATTTTGCCATGTTTTAGGTCTGTCCATGTTTGTTGGAGTCGATCTTGGCATGCATTGCATAGCTCCCTTGCATTTTAGCTTGTAGGCTTCAAGTGTGTGAATGTGTAGCATGTGTTGCTTGCATTATTTCAGTGGTTTGGAACCACCCAACATGTCATTTCAGTCCCTAAGACATGCTTGTATGCTTGCCTTGGACGCCTCTTTGAAGCTTTGAAAGCTTGCCTTGTATGCCCTATGTTTTGACCATTGTGCATGCCTTTGAATTTGAGTCATTTAGATGCCATTTGAGTGGTCTTTTGGCCTTGTTTTAACATGCTAAAAATCTGTTTTTAGTTGTTTAATGCATGCCATGTTTGCCTTGCTAAGTGTAGTTCAATGCATCATTAGCTTGCTTTGAATTCTTGGCCATTTTGCATGCTTTGCTTGCTTTGTTAGTTGGTTTGGCACCTCCTATAGCATGATTTTCAAAGCTTCATTTGCATGCCATTAGTCCATGGTTTGTCCCTTTTAAATGTGTTTAAAAGTTGATTCATTATGCTTAAGTCTTGAACCATGTATCTATGCATGTTTGCATGAGCATTCGCCTTCATGAACTTAGCATTTTGGCCACTATTTTGGGCCTATTTAGAGCTGCCTAAATCATGTTTAAGTCCACCTTTTCATTAGTTTGCATTGCCTCATGTTTGCTTGTATGCTTGCATAAGTGCCTTGCCATGCCATGTTGCATCCTTAGCTTGCATGCCTAGGTTGCATTGCATCTTGCATGCATGCCTTGTTCCTTGATTTGGTGATAGGAATTGGGCCTTGTTTTGTTTGATTGGTTTGCATTTCATTTGACATGAAAGTGCACACTTGATTCTTTAGGCCATCATGCATAGAAATGCGTGATTGGTGGTCCGAGAATCGAGGCACATGCCCCTTTGAGTCACAAACATGATAGGGGGCATGATTGGTGCATACATTGTTTGAATTGTATTGCCATGCAAGTTTTGCCCTCTGCTGCTGTGAGTTGCAGGTTCTGCAGGCATTGTTTGCCGACCGGCAACATTTGGTGCCGGCCGGCAGTAAGTTATCAGTCGATGGATTCATTTTGTGCCGATGGCCACATCCTATTGCCGGTGGTAATTCTACTCAGCCGGTGGTATCCCCGAGTGTCCTGAGAGGCATTCCTGAGACTTTGGCAGTTTTCAGAGGAGCAAAGCAGGGAAAACAGAGGCAGACTATGCATGGCAGTGCGATTCCGAGCAAGTCCTGAGCATGCGCTGCATCTGGCTCTCCTCCCGAGGCGGTTTATTGTTTTCCCTAGTTTAGTTAGTTGTTAACTAATTAGGCAATTTGTAATATTTAATTAGCTTGCGTAGTTAATTAATTTGTATTATTTATTTGGTCTCTCCGAGCGAGGGCGAATTTGTAATAAGGGTGGGTGTGTGTGTGTATGCGTTCCAACCCCCACTTCTTTCTTCCCTTTTATTTACCTGCTTACGATGGTAGATTAGGGCATATTTAAATTAGCATACAATATGATAGCATGCGTGCATCCATACATTTGTCTTACATGCACCGGGCTCGGCGCATCATTCAAACTGCATCTGTATTTCAGTTTCCAAATTGAATACGTGATAATTGTAGCATTTCACATGCCATTTTAGGGTTAGCCGAGCCTATCCGAATCACATTTTGCATGTGTTGCATTAACCACTTAACATGAACTAGGACATGCATACTTGCTAACTAGTTTCTGTTTTGGCATGGAGTACAATGTAAGTATTTATGCTTTAGCATCTCGCATGCGTGTGAATGTTAAACATAACAGCATGATTACCATGTGGCTAAGTGCTTATATGAGATAAACTGCCTGAATGCCTGTGGGTGAAGGTTGGATTGTTTGAGTTGGAAAAACTCGTTGAAATCTGTGTTTTAGCCTACTTGCGAGTAGCAAATTCCAAAGTATTTTTCAAGACAAACGGATATGCAATGCTTATTTCCAAATTAGGCAATCTAGTCTATACTTGTTTGCTGTGCGCATAACATAGTAATTCTAGGCTAATAACTGGAATAAGAACACATAACGTTTTCAAAATCGGATATCATGGTTAGTAGAGGCCGGTCTTCGGAACGGGAGAAAGGGGGTGCTCATAGCTGACCTTCCCCGATCGTACCCAGCTCCCGAGCCAAGACAACTTTGGTGATGACGGACGCGTGGCCTTCGGCACCGAGTCAGGGTTTCCTAAATTTCCCATTTTAAAAAATATTTAGGTGGCGACTCTGTATCTGGCAAAGCAGTCCATGTTTGGCACTTCTTTTCAAAAATCTGTTTTTCTCAAAAACGATTTGCCAGAGTTGGACTCTTTGGTTCAGATTACGAACCGCAACAAACAAAAAAAGGGGAGTTCGAACTGTAGCCGAGGTCCCCCGCGGGCTTGTTTACAGTATGCCTGTAGAAACCCTTGTAGACCCCTTCAAGAACAGCACTCCAGCTGCTTTCCTTAGCTCAAAACCAGCTCAAAACTTTGAGAATCACTCCTTAGTACCTCAGTAGCTAAAGGAAAGTGTAACACTAGGTGTTTGTGTGTAAAACTATGAACAAAACACCTTAAACACCAAAGAGAGGGAGATATAGAGATATAATAGACACAAGACTCAAACCGTAATCTCAGACCTCTCTCTTGAACTTCTTGGAACCCTCGAGGAGGGAGGAGAGGCCCTCCCTTTATAGAGGATCACTCTTGCAAAGCTTACAAAACAAGCTAAGCAAGAGTGAAATCCCTCCATACACGTGTATGGAGGGAGGGCAAAGTGGGTGCCAGCTATCACAGCTGGCACAAAAATATCTGCAAAAGCAGATGCACAGTGGTCGGCCAGCCAAAGATGCCAAATTGATCAAATATATGGTCGGCCGACCACAAAGAGTGTCGGCCGGCCAAACATTTGGCCGATGGCAACAAAACAGTGGCCGGTGGCCTCAAGCCATGGCTGGTGAGGTGTGGGGATGGCCAACAAGCCATTCCCTGTCCCTCAAAAGCAAAGCACAGGTGTTTGGTGCAAAACCAAACACAAAACAGTCGAGTCGAGAGGTCTTGAGGCAAAGCGCGTGGCTGAGACCTCCGGGAACTCAAGACGAACACAAACATGGGTAATCACTGAGTGTTCAAATGGCGACATCCAAGTCTTGAGGACGGTCAAAAATGGGATGTCTACAGTTGCCCCTCTCTGACAGAACTCGAAAGTCATAAGAATGACGGGAGTGAGTGCCAAATCCAGAGACGACCCATTTTTGACAAGGCCGAAGACTTAGACAAACATGCAAGACAATAAAGATATGCGCCCGAAGGCGGGGGCAAAATGCAACTAACAATGCAAGAAGCCGAACATAACTTATGATCATGCGAAGAAAACTATAACGAAGCATAACAATGCAACAGTTTTAAGCTAGCACAAACCAAACTGCACTACAATGCAGAGAGGGTGCAAGAGAATTATTCAATTCTCGATACGTCTCACTCGGAGAATACAATATCTGTGCGGCTCGTCTGGTTGCACCAGCTTCAAATGAACCGTACATACAATATCGTGCCTGAAAGAGAAAGAAAACTCAACAAGTACAATATTGTTAGCAATATGCATAACGATGCAATCGAAAGCTGCGTGACAACGCAAGTGTAGGAGTGCATGACAATGCAACCAATGTATTCACAACGCAGAACAATGCGGAATGGATGCAAAATGATATGCAATATTTATAAATCTACGTATAAAGAATGCAAATGATATGCAATGCAATTGAATCATGATCAAATCATGAGCGGTTCAAAAACCACACAAATGTCATAAAGATGATGGAGATGCAAAGTCTGTCTACCATAGAAAAGGTGCCGCAACCCTCAAACCACAACACCAGCAGTGGAATAGGCGCGTACACATGCAGAACTATGAGTGATGTAGACGGAACACAAGAACAAGTAATTGGGTGGAATGACATAAGTGAGGCATGCTCTGCTCAAAAAAGCTCATGATCCTAAATGCTGGATGCAATCGAACTACACTACAATGCAGTATATACAGTGGATATGGCGCGCGACCAAAACATATCTTGCCTAGGAAAAGCATGGACATATACAAACCATGTTTAACACAGAAATGGTGCCGTCACCCACAACCCTAGGTGCGTACACATAATATCATAACTGTGCTTCAACACGAGAAGTATGGGCACATACCAGACCAAGCTCAACATGGAAAGGCGCAAGCCGTTGATGGATGATGCAGTAAATGCATGCAAACTACGATGCAATATATACAATATGCATGTAAACTACGATGTGATATATACAATATGCATGTAATGGATATTTACGATGGATAAGGCCTGCGGAGAATGCAATGGATGCAGTGGAAAAGGCATGTGGCCAAAATACATTTTGCCTAGGAAAGGCATGGACACATACCAACCATGTTTAACACGGAAATGGTGCCGTCACCCTCAACACTGGGTGCGTACACAAAATTCTCAGAACCGTGCTTCAACACGAGAAGTATGGGCACCAAGCTCAACATGGAAAGGCGCAAGTCGTAGATGGAGGTGATGCAGTGAATGCATGCAAGCTATGGTGCAATATATACAATATGCACTGGATACTATGTACAATGCTATGTACAATGAATGTATGTAAATGCCATATTTACAGTGGGATCTGCTGGGGAGAATGCAATGGATGCAGTGGAAAAGGCATGCGGCCAAAATACATTTTGCCTAGGAAAGGCATGAACACATACCAACCATGTTTAACACGGAAACAGTGCCGTCACCCTTAACACTGGGTGTGTACACAAAATTCTCAGAACCGTGCTTCAACACGAGAAGTATGGGCACATACAGACCAACCTTAACATGGAAAGGCGCAAGTCGTAGATGGAGGTGATGCAGTGAATGCGTGCAAGCTATGATGCAATATATACAATATGCACTGGATACTATGTACAATGCTATGTACAATGAATGTATGTAAATGCCATATTTACAGTGGGATCTGCTGGGGAGAATGCAATGGATGCAGTGGAAAAGGCATGCGGCCAAAATACATTTTGCCTAGGAAAGGCATGGACACATACCAACCGTGTTTAACACGGAAACGGTGCCGTCACCCTCAACACTGGGTGCGTACACAAAATTCTCAGAACCGTGCTTCAACACGAGAAGTATGGGCACATACTAGACCAAGCTCAACATGGAAAGGCGCAAGTCGTAGTGGAGGTGATGTAGTGAATGCGTGCAAGCTATGATGCAATATATACAATATACACTGGATACTATGTACAATGCTATGTACAATGAATGTATGTAAATGCCATATTTACAGTGACGCATGACATAAGCACTATTTACAATGTATGCATGACATATGCAATATATGTACAATGGAATGCATGACATATGCATGTTGTTTTTGGTTTTTTTTTTTTTTTTAAATGCATGACAATGCGAAAGGAAAAAAAATGCATGACAATGCATGTTTTTTTTTGAAATGCATAAAAAGTGCATGATGATGTATGTTTTTTTTTTGTTTGTTTTTTTTTGGAATGCATGCAAAGTGCATGATGATGTATGTTTTTGTTTGGTTTGTTTTTTGAAATGCATGCAAATGCAAGAAACGAATGCGTGACAACGCACGTCTTTTGAGATGCATGACAATGCACATGAGGTTGAATGCGTGACAACGCATGTCTTTCGAAATGCATGACAAGGAGGATAGTCGTGATTGTTGTAGACAAGGCATGACGATTAGGCAAACTAAAACTAATCAATGGATTGTGTCATCGAATATGACGGTTGAAAGAATACATTAACTTTATGTATTGATTGATGATGTATATGATAATTGTTTATATGCATTGTGTTGTGTGGGAGGAGATAGGGGATGTACTCCACGGTTCAGGGGAAGATAGGGGATGGACCTCTAAACCGGTTAATGTTTGGGAGAAGATAGGGGATGGACTCAGGCGATACAGCTCATATGCTTATCCGTTGAAATGTTGATATAGCTCATATGCTTATCTATGGAAGTGTTGATATAGCTCATATGCTTATCTATGGAAGTGTCGATATAGCTCACATGCTTATCTATCGAAGTGTTGATATAGCTAGTATGCTTATCTATTGTGAAATGGAAAATGTTTAACATGAGTTACTATCTTATGTAAGTGTTTGGCCAGGTTCTGAGCTATAATTATGAATTGAGAATTGGATAAGAAATGGAAAGTGAAATGTAATATGGACACGATTGTTATTAAACTGTAACACAGTATAAGTTGGAATATAAGTGTGGACCATCTATTGAATGCTATTATTTTAGTCATTGTTTATGGTTGGTTTAGTGTATTTCTACTGGGCTGTGGCTCACCCTATATGGGACATCATTTTCAGGTACATGTAGCATGCCACCTCCAAGGACGTAGCTTGGGAGGCTTGGGACTGTTGGACTGTTTTGTGTTTTTGGTTGTATTACATGTATATCAAGCCAAGGGCTTTCTTTGTATAGAGCTAGCACTCTCTTTTTGTAACCAAGTGTAGACTTGGAAAGTTATAAGCCTTTAGGGCATTTACTTTTGATGTCAACATGTAATACACTTTTGTAAAGATCACTCTGATGGAATATATTTATGCTTTATTCTCTTATGTCTAAGCATGCTATTGTTGGATGAATTATAGGTTTATTTTGAGGGTGTTACAACTTGGTATCAGAGCATACCGAGTTCGAATACTTTGGGTACGTGGGAAGTGATTAGTATCACAATGGGTTTGTCTCGCTTGATAGAGGCTTAGATGTAGTGTCATATGCTATGTGTTTAATTGATAACATGCTTGTGTGACTATATGGGTATGGAATGTAGTTTCTAGGATGCTGATTGGATCCTTGGGTTCCTGGGAGTCATGTTGGAAAGCACTTGATCAATGCTGTTTCTAACCGGAACTCTAGTAGCACCTCGGGGCTATCATTATCTGGAAATGAAATTCGTAATTGCTTATGTGATTATGTGCTTATGTGGAGTGAAATGCATTTGTCCATGTATTAGGACGCGAGTGTAATAGTTTCGGAACGTTTGTGAATTTGATAATATTTTTCGTTACCGATATTAGGATGTCAGGACGAGGAAGAGGTGGTAGATGTGGCAGGCATGGTAGGCAGGAGATGCCTTTACCGGATGATATTCCAGCACAGCAAGAGGGAGTTGGCCAGGCCAATGTGGCTGAGCCAGCGAGTCAGCAGGCTATGAGCGCCTTGGCCCGAGAGATAGCATGAGCTTTGGGTACTCTCAGAGTTGGGAATCAGGATCAGGCCCACGTTGCTGAGGCAGGACCTTCTTTCCTGAAGAGGGAATCAGGAACGCCGTTGCTTTGAGTTTGAGCAGAAGTTGAGGCATGGACTCAAGTTGAGGGTTGGAGGGTCTTTTATTCGAGAGTATAGACGTCTGGTGGATGCTGCAGCTCATATGGAGATTATGATGCAGGAGGAGGATGAGGAGAAGCATAGAGGCTCCAAGAGGAGCCAAGATGGCCAGGGTGATGGCAGGAGACAGAGAGGTTTTAACCCTCAGCAGTCTCAGGGTGGTTTGGCTAGATCGACCTTTCCAGTGCTGAGTGCAGGCTCCGAGAGAGGTAATCAGGGAGGCTTGACTTGCTTCACGTGTGGCCAGCTGTGCCACAAGTCTTCAGTTTGCCCACAGAAGGGAGGAGGTCAACGGGCTGCTTCTTCTTCAGCTCGACCTCAGGGCCAGAGTCAGGGCAGGGGCTAGCCCTTGTCTTGTTATCAGCGTGGTCAGCCTGGGCCCCTGAAGAGGTTTTGCCCACAGTAGAGTGCTACATCAGGAGTGTCTGGTTCTAGGCAGACGCCGGATTTTCAGCTAGCTCAGTCTGTGCAGGGCTCGGGGGCCAATCCGGGAGTTTCATTGTCCTAGTCGGTGTAGCAGTCTTTTGCTCCAAGAGGTGAGTAGGTGGATCAGGGGCCTACAGGGCGCGTGTATGTGTAGACGTCCCCGAACGTCCCCGAGAGGGTGAGTCCCGTTCCGTTCATTTTGGGCTCACTACAGTTCGGACTCAAATTGTCACAGTTCTTAATCTGAGCCAAAGAGTCCAAATCCGGCAAATCGTTTTGAGAAAAATAGATTTTTTAGAAAGAAGTGCCAAACGTGGACTGCTTTGCCAGATACAGAGTCGCCACCTAAATATTTTATTTTGGGAAATTTAGGAAACCCTGACTCGTTGCCTAAGGCCACGTGTCCGTCATCACCAAAGTTGCCTCGGCTCGGGAACTTGGGTACGATTGGGGAAGGTCACTTCTTGAGCACCCCCACTCGCCCGATCAAAGATCGGCCTCTACTAACCATGATATCTAGTTTTGGAAACATTATGCGTTCTTATTCCGGTTATTAGCCTAGATTTACTATGTGATGCGCACAGCATACAAGTATAGACTGAGTCGCCTGAATGGAACAAAACATTTCCTGTTTGTTTTTTAAAGTGGTTTGCTACTCGCAAGTAGGCTTAAAATGCAGATTTTACCACCCTCAGGTGGGCTTTAGAAAAGATGGTTTTGCCACTATCTAGTGGGCTTAAAACTCACAGTCAATGCATTACTCCAATTCAGATAATCCAACCTTCACTCACAGGCACTCAGGCAGTTTTATCACATAAGCACATAGCCTCATGGTAAGCATGCTATCATGGCAGTCACTCACACGCATGCAAGGATACTAAAGCATAACCACTTACCGAGTACCCCAAGCCAAAGAAAGAAGCTAATTAGAAATCAATGCATGATCCTAACTATACAGAAATGCCTAATGCAACACATGCAAAATGAAACTAAGATAGGCTCGGCTATTCTAAAGATGGCATGTGAAATGCTACAACTAACAAGTATTTAACTCGGAATTGAAATATAATGCAGTTAATATGATGCACCGAGCCCGGTGCATGCAAGACAGATGAATGAATGCAAACATGCTATCATATTGTATGCTAATTGAAACATGTCCTAATCTAACCATCATAAGCTGGTAAATAAAAGGGAGAAAGACGTGGGGTTGGAAGACATACATCACATGCACGCACACTTATTACAACATCGCCCTTGCTCGGAGGATCCGAATAAATAATATACAGTCCCAAATAAATAATACAGTCCGAATAAGTACAAAACCCTAATTAATTAACAAATTTAACTAGGAAAGCAGTAAATTAACATGCAAGCCTATGGACTGCCTCAACTCTGCTCCGGATGATGAATGATGCATGGTTGAGTTGTTTCGCGCGGAAATCCATTGCGATGCCCCAATTAGCCTCTGTTTACAATTAAGCCCGGAATATTGCACGAAGCTCCAAAAGACTGTCGGTTTCTGATTTGCTGCAACAGAGAGCAAGAAAGGGGCATGGCAATGTATTTTCACATATGTATGCACACCTCGATCCTCGTGCCACCAATCACGCATCTTGATGCATGATGGTCGAGGAATCGAATTGCACGAGTCAATATGAAATGAATGCACATATAAACACAACAAGGCCGAGACTCCATCATGGTTAATCCGGAGTGTCGGCGACCGGGAATTGAGACACGTTCCGTCACTCAGAGTACGAAACGTACCTCGTTTCCCGTGCTCGGGCTAATTCCTATCCCAAACACAATGCAATATGCATGACATGCATGAATGCAATCCTAATATGCAACCTAGCATACACAATGCTATGAAATGGCATACACAATGCACAATGTAACATGGCATACACAATGCTCTAACATACAACCTAGCATACGCAATGCTGTGAAATGGAATGGCACGATGCACGATGGACTTACACCAATATGAGTGGACCTCAGCCACACTCACATCAGTGGCCATAAGATGAAAATGATACTATCGAAATGCGTGCACACATGCACACAAACTGAGGACCGAACCTAAGGCACCAAATGCCACTCTAACAAGGCATGGCAAGGCATGAAATATGGCATACAAGCATGTAATTTTCAGCACTGAAACATGATGCTAAATGGCCTCGAAACATGGAAACATGACACCCGATGCATGAGATGAGCCCCGAAACTCAAAACTAGGCACATGAATTGACTTATAGTTATACAAAGCATGCATTATTTGACTATGAAGCACAAAGACAGAGCCAAGACAGTCCCAAAACATGAACATTTCTAGTTCAAAGTATGGCCAAAAAGTGTTCACATGAAGAGCTAAGGCAACATGCAAAATTGGCTAGTAAGCATGAGTTGTATTACAACTATATGATGCGCATGAAATCTCACCAAACCAGCCAAAATCAGTGAACAAAATAAGCCAAAATATGTCCAAATAACCACTGAAATACAGCCAATACATGTAAAAATGAGGGGCTCCTTTGGAAGGGCATACAAGGGGTTATTAAACACATACATCAAGGACACTTAGCATAGCCAAACCAACTTTGGAAATGAGTCATGAGGGTCCTAAAACCCACTGAATAGGCCCTAAAATTGGTCAACAAAGCTTGCAATGAAAGGCCCTCTTGAAAGGCCTTGAGGAGGGTTGTTCCACACATGCATGGGGGACATAAAATATGGCCAAAAGGGCCTTGGACAGAGCCAATGTAGACCTCAAAACCCTCAGAATGAGGCTTAGAAAGTGACTTCGATGCATGCAAAAAGGGGTCCCTTTGGAGGGCCAAAAAGGCCACCAAACAAGACAAGGAGAGAGGGGGTCACCCCCCTCTGATTTTGGCCTTCAAGAATACACCTAAGCCACTGAAAATCCACTGGATTTCAGTGGCTAAGAGGCCAAACCATGGCCAATGCAAGTGCTCTAATGCATAGCCCTAATCATGAAGAGATGAAGCATGCATAGGGGGAAGAAGACCCCAAACAGAGTAGGGACCTTAACCAAACTTGAAGAGGATGACAAAAAAAGACTTTTTTCAGTTCATGGAAAACCTCGAAAATATTCACAAGTAGGGCTAAAATATCATGCAAAAATGGCCCTAAAAGAGAGATTGAGCACAAAGGATAGCAGATGGCCTCAAATAGCAAAGAGCCCTTCAACAAAGTTAAAGAGGGGCTCAAAACAAGACACTTTAAAGTTTACATAAAGTCTCGAAAATGATCACAAGTAGGGCTAAAGTATCATGCAAAAATGGCCCTAAAAGAGAGATAAAGCACAAAGGGGGAGTAGAAGACCTCAAACAGAAAAGTGTCCTTATACAAACATGAAGATGAGCTAAAAATATGACACTTTACAGTTTATATCAAAGTCCAAAAATGCTTGCAAGTATAGCTTATAAATGAAGCAAGAAAATGCAAGTTTAAGGGAAATAGAGACTTACCCTGGAAGAGTTGCAAATTAGGGGCTTTTGGTCTAAGAAAATGAGCTCCTAACCTCTGAAAATCAGCCTCAAGATGTTGGAATGGAGGATGGAAGTGGTAGGCTATGAGTTGGTGTGTAAATGGTGCAAGAACAAGGGTGTTTGGAAGCTTGGATGAGATAGATATATGGAGGATTGTATCTATGCTCTAGCTGGTTTTCTAGCCCCTAAAAGAGAGATAAAGGGTTGGCTTTATAGAGGAGAGAGGCCAAGGGAGGGGGGGGGGAAAAACTAATTCAAATTTCCCCCCAAAAGGGCAGCCCCTCGGGCAGAGGGTTTGGTGGAAGATAGCTGGCACAGCTGGAACACACTCAGGAGGGCAAATTTGGCCGACCAGGTGCAAAAGGTTTAGGTGGCCGGCCGGCCAGTTCAAAATGGTCAAGGTGGCAGGCCAACCCCTAGGATGAAGCCCCAGAAGTTAGCTTTCCAATGCCGCAAACCTTGTATCAAAATTCCTCCTGTGCAAAAAGTTATGCCTGTTTTGGTGAAGCCGCACAGATTCGGTCCAAACGGATTTCAACCAACCATATCTCCTCCACCCGGACTTGGCTCTAGGAGATTCTTGAGTGAAAAATGAAGCCCCGGAAGTAAGATTTCCAACGGTGGTGGCCTCATACCTTAATTCCTCCTGTGCATAGAGTTATTCCTGTTTCGATGAAGCCGCGCAATGTTTTCTCTCCTTCCCAGATTCATGCTATACCACTTTTGACCAAAAAAGGCTGGTCATCCATCTGATTTGCTTGTTCTCCATGTGGGCACATTGAAGCCCCGGAAGTTAGCTTTCCAACGGCGCCAACCTCGCATCAAAATTCCTCCTGTGCAAAGAGTTATGCCCGTTTCGGTGAAGCCGTGCAGATTCGATCCTGCCCGGATTCATGCCGAACTTTTCCTAAACTAGTTTTCCTTTCTCTTCTCCTCTTTTCTTCAACTCCAAACCCCTAGACAGGGTGTCTCGAAAGATTTTTCAAAGATTTCAGCTCACTTTCATTCATTTCCACTTTGTCCTTTCTCGGTTTACCGAACAGCGCAACATTCGACAAAATGCGAGCCTCGAAACATCGTAAAAACTTTATTTCAAAAATGTTTTGAAAGAGAGGGTTTTAAGATCTAAAAATCTTTTGATCAAGATTGTTTTGGTCTAAAATCTTCCAAGAATGAACCCTAACTGATGCAAAACGAGGGTTCGGGGGCCAAAACGCGCGGCTCGAGGCCCCGAAAATAGGCTGTTAGGCACGGAGGGTGGCGTGCGACCATGAAGATGGTCTCTCGGGCCACAGTGTCCCTAAAAAGAGAGGAAACAAGGTGTGTGCCAAAAATCGAAACAAACGGAGGTAGTTAAGCGGTCCCGAACCGAGGCACACGGCCGACGGCTCCGAAAATCGGAAACCAGGCTCCAAACGGGAAAAATGGCCTACGACCATGAAGCGTAGCCCACGGCCACTGAGAGATGATCTACGAGACCTCTCCCTCCCTTCCGAAGGAGAAAACAAAGAAAACAGGGCCTGGTTCGCAAACCGAGGCGAGGCACAAAAGAGTCCAGAAGTCTGGAGGCAAGGCTCGCAGCCGTGACTTCGCAACCTCAGAACGAGCACAATATGCAACATCACCACGCACTCAATCGGTGACGTCTGAGTCTTAAGGTCGGTCAAAAATGGGGGGTCTACAGTATGCTGTTACCGCGCAGGACCTAGTACCGGCTCCATCAGTTATGAGAGGTACCTTTCTATTTTGCAACTCGGTTGCTAGTGTGTTGATTCATACGGGTGCATCTTATTCTTTTGTATCTGCTGCATTTGCATCTGTTTTGGAGTTGGAGTTGGCACAGTTAGCATCTCCTATATGTATAGTGTCACCCGTTGGGGGTGAATTGATCTTGAAACACGGATGTAGGGATTGTGATATAGAGGTCGCCGATTGTCGGCTTCCGTTTCCTTTTGTTGTTATGCCCATGAAGGGTTTCGATGTTATTTTGGGTATGGACTGGCTATTGTCATATCGGGCTATTATCGATTGCTACCGCCAAAGGGTCACAGTATGTACCTTGAGCGGGGAGTGTTTCCATTTCTTGGGGGATCGGGTTGGTAGTGTGTTGCCATCGGTGTATGATCCGCGAGGGCGGAGTGAGCTTAGTGGTCTACTGGCTAGCTTTATGAATAGTAAGTGTGATGGGACCCAGATTGTATTACCGAGGGTGGTTTGTGAGTATTCAGATGTTTTTCCCGAGGATCTCGTTAGTTTCCCACCTCACCGAGAGATAGAGTTCTCTATTGATTTAGCGCCCGGTATGGTGCCGATTTCTATGGCACCTTATCGTTTTGCCCCAGCTGAGTTGAGTGAGTTGAAGATTCAGCTCCAGGAATTGCTAGATAAGGGTTTTATTCGCCCTAGTGTTTCGCCGTGGGGAGCACCGGCCCTCTTTGCTAAAAAGAAAGATGGTGCCTTGAGACTTTGTATCGACTATTGGAAGTTGAATCGGGCTACGGTTAAGAATAAGTACCCTATGCCCCGTATAGATGATTTGTTTGACCAGTTAAAGGGTTCTCGTTGTTTCTCTAAGATAGACTTGAGATCGGGTTGCCACCAGTTGAGGGTCAGGGATGAGGATATTCCGAAGACGGCATTCCGTACGTGATATGGCCATTATGAGTATCTGGTGATGCCATTTGGGCTTACCAATGCACCGGCAGTCTTTATGGACTTGATGAACTGGATCTTCCGGGAATTCTTAGATCGCTTTGTGGTCATTTTCGTGGACGACATTCTTATCTATTTGCCTTCTGAGGAGGAGCACGAGGAACACTTGAGAGTGGCGCTTAAGTTGCTTAGAGCCCATAAGCTGTATGCCAAGTTTGGGAAATGTGAGTTCTGGCTAGGAGAAGTCAAGTTCTTAGGCCATGTGGTATCCGGGGAAGGAGTGTCTGTTGATACATCCAAGGTTGAGGCAGTGCAAGATTGGGCCCAACCTAAGAGTCTTTTTGAGATCCGCAGTTTTCTGGGATGAGCTGGGTATTACCGCCGGTTTGTGAAAGATTTCTCCAAGCTAGCTTCGCCGTTGACTAGATTGACGCGGAAATGGGTCAAGTTTGTGTGGAGTGAGACTTGTGAAAAGTCGTTCTAGAAGTTGAAAGTTAGGTTGACCACCGCTCTAATTTTGATTATTTCGGAGAGAGGTTTGGGTTATGCGGTTTATTGTGATGCCTCAGGAGAGGGTTTGGGTTGTGTGTTGATGCAAGAGGGGAAAGTGGTAGCTTATGGCTCACGTCAGTTGAAAATACACGAGAAGAATTACCCTACGCATGATCTTGAGTTAGCAGCCGTGATTTTTGCCTTAAAGATTTGGAGGCACTACCTTTATGGTGAGAGGTTCGAGGTGTTCTCGGACCATAAGAGTTTGAAGTATCTGTTTACACAGAGAGACTTGAATTTGAGGCAGAGAAGGTGGATGGAGTTCATTGAGGACTATGATTTTGAGTTGCACTATCACCCGGGAAAGGCCAATGTTGTGGCCGATGCCCTTAGTAGGAAATCCATTAGTGATGTAGCTTGTACAGCCATCCGGGAATGGGAGATGTTGGGCGCACTTGGCGAGTTTGATTTTCTTCTGGGCGAATCCGTTGAGGCTGCGGCCTTGTTTTCAGTTGTTGCACAGCCTACACTTGTGACCCGAGTGTCAGAGGCACAGAGACGTGACCTTGAGGTAGAATCCCTCCGAGAGAAGATCTCCAGTGGGAAGGTTGAGAAAGGTTTGACGGTGTATCCCGACCTGAGTGTGAGATACAGAGGCCGTTTGTTTCTGCCGGAGTCTTGCCGAGAGGAAGTACTCCGAGAGTTTCACCATTCATGCCTTGCGGTGCATCCGGGAGGCACTAAGATGTATCGTGATTTGGGTCGCCAGTTTTGGTGGCGGGGTATGAAGAGAGATGTGGCGGTTTTCGTGTCTAAGTGCCTTACTTGTCAGCAAGTGAAGGCCGAGCATCAGAGGCCAGCGGGTTTGTTGCAACCCATGCCTATTGCCGAGTGGAAGTGGGAGCACGTCACTATAGACTTCGTTGTAGGTCTTCCGAGGACTCAGCGAGGTAGTGATGCTATTTGGGTGGTTGTAGACCGGTTGACTAAGTCGGCACACTTTATCCCTATGCGCGTGAAAGATTCGGTAGATCATCTAGCCGATTTGTATATTCGAGACATAGTGAGGTTGCGCGGAGTTCCAGTGACGATCGTCTCAGATAGAGACCCTCGTTTTACTGCTAGGTTGTGGCAGAGTTTGCAGAGTGCCTTGGGCACTAAGTTGACCTTTAGTACGGCTTATCATCCTCAGACTGACAGGCAGTCCGAGCGTACTATTCAGATCCTTGAGGATATGCTTCGAGGTTATGTCCATGACTTTAGTGGGACGTGGGAGAGGAACTTGTCCTTGGTGGAGTTTGCCTACAACAACAGCTTTCAGTCTAGTATCGGTATGGCACCGTTTGAGGCCTTGTATGGCCGACCGTGTAGGTCTCCAGTTTGTTGGGCCGAGGTGGGTAGTGCACCTTTGTTGGGTCCGGAGTTGGTTAGGGAGACGACGGAGAAAGTTGAGCTTATCCGAAGGAGGCTTGTTACAGCCCAGAGTCACCAAAAGAGTTATGCCGACCGTAGGAGGAGGGCTTTGGCGTTTGAGGTAGGTGATCATGTTTTCTTGAAAATATCACCTAGGCGAGGTTTGATGAGGTTTGGGAAGAGTGGGAAGTTATCCCCTCGGTTTATCGGTCCCTTTGAGATCCTTGAGAGGATTAGAGAGGTTGCCTACCGTTTGGCTTTGCCACCGCAGTTGTCCGGGGTACACGACGTGTTTCATGTTAGTTTGCTTCGGAAGTACGAGCCGGATCCGTCACATGTATTAGATTGGACCGACTTGGAGGTAGATGAGAATGCCTCGTATGAAGAGAGACCGGTTCGGGTCTTGGATAGGCGGGATCAAGTCTTGCGAGGCAAGACCATTCCTTTGGTGAAGGTTTTGTGGAAGCATCACGAAGTGGAGGAAGCCACTTGGGAACGTGAGTTGGAAGTCCGTGAGAAATATCCGGACATGTTTGTTGATGTGTAATCATGCGTTGGTAATTTTGTAATAACGTTGAACTTTAAGTGCATTATATATGTCTTAAGTTGTAAAACATTGTGAATGTTTTGATTTATGGAAGTATTGTAGAACTTGCCTTGAAATGGAAGTTTGTTATAACATTGTATATGTTGAATGTATTGTAGAAATGGAGATACATCATAAATGTTGAATATGACGTGGAATTGTGAAACATGTATGTAGAAATTGTTGAATTTCGAGGAAAGCATGTTGTTAATATATATTGAGATATGTGGTAAATTGCCTCTTGAATAGAGATGGAATGACCGGAAATGGGTCGAGATGTTAAATTTTGCATTGTAATAATGTTGGGAATTGAGAAAATCTTGTTTTTGAAAAACTTGTGTTTAATTTCGGGGACGAAATTCTTTAAGGGGGGAAGGTTATAGCAATCCCGGTTTTCCCTTTCTGTATTTGCTGTATTCCGGACTTTGGTTCCGTGGAGTTGGTAGTTGTATCTATCTTATTGTCGTCCTTTGATTCTATTTGTTTGAGTTTTAGGATATGTTGGGCATGTTTCGACCAGGTGGGTTGAGCCTTGGTCTAAAATCTTGTTGCTAGGTTTTTGGTCGTTCCGCTCGAGCGGGTCGTCTAGCGCTCGAGCGGAGATTGCACACTCCCAGTATTTTTGTGCTCTGCAAAACTTCTGCAGGTGTGATTTCTACGCTCGAGCGGATTTCCTACGCTCGAGCGGGCTTGTTGGAGCTCGAGCGGGTAGTACATTTTTGGTGTAAGTTCTGGGAGATGAAAATCTGCGCTCGAGCGGACTGGTTTTTCACGCTCGAGCGGGTGTGTTTTATTTTTGTGTCTTGGCGCTCGAGCGGGAATTCTTGTGCTCGAGCGGACCTTGTTTTTTGTTCTCGATGCTCGAGTGTCCTGTTCTCCGCTCGAGCGGGAATGTCGTATATCAGAAGGCAGTTAGGCATTTTTGAATCACTTTTTACATTCACTCTCTCTCTCTCTCTTAGTTTTCCAAAACCCATTTTGAGAGCCTCTCTCTCTAGAAACTCCCTTCTCTCTAGGGTTTGATCTAGTTAGAGTACTTCCCTTTCCTTCGGCCTTTGTAAAATTTGTGTTGATCGTCGAGGGCTTCGTTCTTATCCGAAAAGTTTGGAGTTTGGAGCACTTTGGTTTTGGTCTCTTCTCCATTTGAGCTCTAACTTCGAGGTAGGGATATCCTACTCCATCTTATGAGCTTTGTCTTTGAATTTTAGTATTTCAATATGTTGGGGGTTGTTGAGTAATTTTGAGAAAGTTTGGGGCCATTGTGTAATTTTCAAAAGAGGGGTTTTCAAATTTATAAACCCAAGTGTGTGTGTAATACATTGAGAAAAGGAATTAATGTTAGATCATTGATGGAAATGGAACCTTAGGGTTGTTGTGAGAATTATGGGAAAATGCCCTAATTTGTTGGTAAATTAATTTGTATAATTAATTTCAGGATATGAGAAATTGAATTGAGAATATTGGAATTGGGAAGATGTGGGATGAAAGCGTGAAGTTGGATTAATTTATCGCTCACCTAGACAAAATGTTGATATTTTATTCATTTGGTGCATTATTTCTTGTCTAGAAATAACTGCTTTGGGCTATCAGTGGAGGATAGTCCTGATTGTTGTAGACATGACATGATGATTAGGCAAACGAAAACTAATCAATGGATTGTGTCATCGAATATGACGGTTGAAAGAATACATTAACTTTATGTATTGATTGATGATGTATATGATAATTGTTTATATGCATTGTGTTGTGTGGGAGGAGATAGGGGATGGACCTCTAAACCGGTTAATGTTTGGGAGAAGATAGGGGATAGACTCAGGCGATACAGCTCATATGCTTATCCGTTGAAATGTTGATATAGCTCATATGTTTATCTATGGAAGTGTTGATATAGCTCATATGCTTATCTATGGAAGTGTCGATATAGCTCACATGCTTATCTATCGAAGTGTTGATATAGCTAGTATGCTTATCTATTGTGAAATGGAAAATGTTTAACATGAGTTACTATCTCATGTAAGTGTTTGGCCAGGTTCTGAGCTATAATTATGAATTGAGAATTGGATAAGAAATGGAAAGTGAAATGTAATATGGACACGATTGTTATTAAACTGTAACACAGTATAAGTTGGAATATAAGTGTGGACCATCTATTGAATGCTATTATTTTAGTCATTGTTTATGGTTGGTTTAGTGTATTTCTACTGGGCTGTGGCTCACCCTATATGGGACATCATTTTCAGGTACATGTAGCATGCCACCTCCAAGGACATAGCTTGGGAGGCTTGGGACTGTTGGACTGTTTTGTGTTTTTGGTTGTATTACATGTATATCAAGCCAAGGGCTTTCTTTGTATAGAGCTAGCACTCTCTTTTTGTAACCAAGTGTAGACTTGGAAAGTTATAAGCCTTTAGGGCTTTTACTTTTGATGTCAACATGTAATACACTTTTGTAAAGATCACTCTGATGGAATATATTTATGCTTTATTCTCTTATGTCTAAGCATGCTATTGTTGGATGAGTTATAGGTTTATTTTGAGGGCGTTACAACTTGGTATCAGAGCATACCGAGTTCGAATACTTTGGGTACGTGGGAAGTGATTAGTATCACAATGGGTTTGTCTCGCTTGATAGAGGCTTAGATGTAGTGTCATATGCTATGTGTTTAATTGATAACATGCTTGTGTGACTATATGGGTATGGAATGTAGTTTCTAGGATGCTGATTGGATCCTTGGGTTCCTGGGAGTCATGTTGGAAAGCACTTGATCAATGCTGTTTCTAACCGGAACTCTAGTAACGCCTCGGGGCTATCATTATCTGGAAATGAAATTCGTAATTGCTTATGTGATTATGTGCTTATGTGGAGTGAATTGCATTTGTCCATGTATTAGGACGCGAGTGTAATAGTTTCGGAACGTTTGTGAATGTGCTAATATTTTTCGTTACCTTTATTAGGATGTCAGGACGAGGAAGAGGTGGTAGATGTGGTAGGCATGGTAGGCAGGAGATGCCTTTACCGGATGATATTCCAGCACAGCAAGAGGGAGTTGGCCAGGCAAATGTGGCTGAGCCAGCGAGTCAGCAGGCTATGAGCGCCTTGGCCCGAGAGATAGCAGGAGCTTTGGGTATTCTCAGAGCTGGGAATCAGGATCAGGCCCACGTTGCTGAGGCAGGACCTTCTTTCCTGAAGAGGGAATTCTTCTGGTCTAACCCGGACGAGTTTGTTGGGGATCCGAAGGAGCCGCTTAAGGCAGATGAGTGGTTGGAACAAATGGCAAAGACGTTCGAGATGCTTGGCATCGAGGACGGGGCTTTAAAAGTGACCTTGGTATCTTTCTAGCTTAAGGGAGATGCGGGCCAATGGTGGAAGTACGAGAAGGGCCGTGTTGGTGGTGCATGGGAGGCGTTTGTAGATGCTTTCCAAGAGAAGTTCTTATCTTCAGTTGCCAGGGAGAAGCTGAGGGAACAGTTTTGCCAGCTTAAACAGCAGCGTTTGTCAGTGGCCGAGTTTGAGGCCACATTTACCAGTATGTCCAGGTTTGCACCTGAGCTTGTGGCGTCCGAGGAACGCCGTTGCTTTGAGTTTGAGCAGAAGTTGAGGCGTGGACTCAAGTTGAGGGTTGGAGGGTCTTTTATTCGAGAGTATAGACGTCTGGTGGATGCTGCAGCTCATATGGAGATTATGATGCAGGAGGAGGATGAGGAGAAGCATAGAGGCTCCAAGAGGAGCCAAGATGGCCAGGGTGATGGCAGGAGACAGAGAGGTTTTAACCCTCAGCAGTCTCAGGGTGGTTTGGCTAGATCGACCTTTCCAGTGCTGAGTGCAGGCTCCGAGAGAGGTAATCAGGGAGGCTTGACTTGCTTCACGTGTGGCCAGCTGTGCCACAAGTCTTCAGTTTGCCCACAGAAGGGAGGAGGTCAACGGGCTGCTTCTTCTTCAGCTCGACCTCAGGGCCAGAGTCAGGGCAGGGGCTAGCCCTTGTCTTGTTATCAGCGTGGTCAGCTTGGGCCCCTGAAGAGGTTTTGCCCACAGTAGAGTGCTACATCAGGAGTGTCTGGTTCTAGGCAGACGCCGGATTTTCAGCTAGCTCAGTCTGTGCAGGGCTCGGGGGCCAATCCGGGAGTTTCATTGTCCTAGTCGGTGTAGCAGTCTTTTGCTCCAAGAGGTGAGTAGGTGGATCAGGGGCCTACAGGGCGCGTGTATGTGTAGACGTCCCCGAACGTCCCCGAGAGGGTGAGTCCCGTTCCGTTCATTTTGGGCTCACTACAGTTCGGACTCAAATTGTCACAGTTCTTAATCTGAGCCAAAGAGTCCAAATCCGGCAAATCGTTTTGAGAAAAATAGATTTTTTAGAAAGAAGTGCCAAACGTGGACTGCTTTGCCAGATACAGAGTCGCCACCTAAATATTTTATTTTGGGAAATTTAGGAAACCCTGACTCGTTGCCTAAGGCCACGTGTCCGTCATCACCAAAGTTGCCTCGGCTCGGGAACTTGGGTACGATTGGGGAAGGTCACTTCTTGAGCACCCCCACTCGCCCGATCAAAGATCGGCCTCTACTAACCATGATATCTAGTTTTGGAAACATTATGCGTTCTTATTCCGGTTATTAGCCTAGATTTACTATGTGATGCGCACAGCATACAAGTATAGACTGAGTCGCCTGAATGGAACAAAACATTTCCTGTTTGTTTTTTAAAGTGGTTTGCTACTCGCAAGTAGGCTTAAAATGCAGATTTTACCACCCTCAGGTGGGCTTTAGAAAAGATGGTTTTGCCACTATCTAGTGGGCTTAAAACTCACAGTCAATGCATTACTCCAATTCAGATAATCCAACCTTCACTCACAGGCACTCAGGCAGTTTTATCACATAAGCACATAGCCTCATGGTAAGCATGCTATCATGGCAGTCACTCACACGCATGCAAGGATGCTAAAGCATAACCACTTACCGAGTACCCCAAGCCAAAGAAAGAAGCGAATTAGAAATCAATGCATGATCCTAACTATACAGAAATGCCTAATGCAACACATGCAAAATGAAACTAAGATAGGCTCGGCTATTCTAAAGATGGCATGTGAAATGCTACAACTAACAAGTATTTAACTCGGAATTGAAATATAATGCAGTTAATATGATGCGCAGAGCCTGGTGCATGCAAGACAGATGAATGAATGCAAACATGCTATCATACTGTATGCTAATTGAAACATGTCCTAATCTAACCATCATAAGCTGGTAAATAAAAGGGAGAAAGACGTGGGGTTGGAAGACATACATCACACGCACGCACACTTATTACAACATCGCCCTCGCTCGGAGGATCCGAATAAATAATATACAGTCCCAAATAAATAATACAGTCCGAATAAGTACAAAACCCTAATTAATTAACAAATTTAACTAGGAAAGCAGTAAATTAACATGCAAGCCTATGGACTGCCTCAACTCTGCTCCGGATGATGAATGATGCATGGTTGAGTTGTTTCGCGCGGAAATCCATTGCGATGCCCCAATTAGCCTCTGTTTACAATTAAGCCCGGAATATTGCACGAAGCTCCAAAAGACTGCCGGTTTCTGATTTGCTGCAACAGAGAGCAAGAAAGGGGCATGGCAATGTATTTTCACATATGTATGCACACCTCGATCCTCGTGCCACCAATCACGCATCTTGATGCATGATGGTCGAGGAATCGAATTGCACGAGTCAATATGAAATGAATGCACATATAAACACAACAAGGCCGAGACTCCATCATGGTTAATCCGGAGTGTCGGCGACCGGGAATTGAGACACGTTCCGTCACTCAGAGTACGAAACGTACCTCATTTCCCGTGCTCGGGCTAATTCCTATCCCAAACACAATGCAATATGCATGACATGCATGAATGCAATCCTAATATGCAACCTAGCATACACAATGCTATGAAATGGCATACACAATGCACAATGTAACATGGCATACACAATGCTCTAACATACAACCTAGCATACACAATGCTGTGAAATGGAATGGCACGATGCACGATGGACTTACACCAATATGAGTGGACCTCAGCCACACTCACATCAGTGGCCATAAGATGAAAATGATACTATCGAAATGCGTGCACACATGCACACAAACCGAGGACCGAACCTAAGGCACCAAATGCCACTCTAACAAGGCATGGCAAGGCATGAAATATGGCATACAAGCATGTAATTTCCAGCACTGAAACATGATGCTAAATGGCCTTGAAACATGGAAACATGGCACCCGATGCATGAGATGAGCCCCGAAACTCAAAACTAGGCACATGAATTGACTTATAGCTATACAAAGCATGCATTGACTATGAAGCACAAAGACAGAGCCAAGGCAGTCCGAAAACATGAACATTTCTAGTTCAAAGCATGGCCAAAAAGTGTTCACATGAAGAGCTAAGGCAACATGCAAAATTGGCTAGTAAGCATGAGTTGTATTACAACTATATGGTGCGCATGAAATCTCACCAAACCAGCCAAAATCAGTGAACAAAACAAGCCAAAATATGTCTAAATAACCACTGAAATACAGCCAATACATGTAAAAATGAGGGGCTCCTTTGGAAGGGCATACAAGGGGTTATTAAGCACATACATCAAGGACACTTAGCATAGCCAAACCAACTTTGGAAATGAGTCATGAGGGTCCTAAAACCCACTGAATAGGCCCTGAAATTGGTCAACAAAGCTTGCAATGAAAGGCCCTCTTGAAAGGCCTTGAGGAGGGTTGTTCCACACATGCATGGGGGACATAAAATATGGCCAAAAGGGCCTTGGATAGAGCCAAGGCAGACCTCAAAACCCTCAGAATGAGGCCTAGAAAGTGACTTCGATGCATGCAAAAAGGGGTCCCTTTGGAGGGCCAAAAAGGCTACCAAACAAGACAAGGAGAGAGGGGGTCACCCCCCTCTGATTTTGGCCTTCAAGAATACACCTAATCCACTGAAAATCCACTGGATTTCAATGGCTAAGAGGCCAAACCATGGCCAATGCAAGTGCTCTAATGCATAGCCCTAATCATGAAGAGATGAAGCATGCATAGGGGGAAGAAGACCCCAAAAAGAGTAGGGACCTTAACCAAACTTGAAGAGGATGACAAAACAAGACTTTTTTCAGTTCATGGAAAACCTCGAAAATATTCACAAGTAGGGCTGAAATATCATATAAAAATGGCCCTAAAAGAGAGATTGAGCACAAAGGATAGCAGATGGCCTCAAATAGCAAAGAGTCCTTCAACAAAGTTGAAGAGGGGCTCAAAACAAGACACTTTACAGTTTACATAAAGTCTCAAAAATGATCACAAGTAGGGCTAAAGTATCATGCAAAAATGGCCCTAAAAGAGAGATAAAGCACAAAGGGGGAGTAGAAGACCTCAAACAGAAAAGTGTCCTTATACAAACATGAAGATGAGCTAAAAATATGACACTTTACAGTTTATAGCAAAGTCCAGAAATGCTTGCAAGTATAGCTTATAAATGAAGCAAGAAAATGCAAGTTTAAGGGAAATAGAGACTTACCCTGGAAGAGCAGCAAATCCGGGGCTTTTGGTCTAAGAAAATGAACTCCTAACCTTTGAAAATCAGCCTCAAGATATTGGAATGGAGGATGGAAGTGGTAAGCTATGAGTTGGTGTGTAAATGGTGCAAGAACAAGGGTGTTTGGAAGCTTGGATGAGATAGATATATGGAGGATTGTATCTATGCTCCAGCTGGTTTTCTAACCCCTAAAAGAGAGATAAAGGGTTGGCTTTATAGAGGAGAGAGGCCAAGGGAGAGGGGGGGAAAAACTAATTCAAATTTCCCCCTAAAAGGGCAGCCCCTCGGGCAGAGGGTTTGGTGGAAGATAGGTGGCACAGCTGGAACACACTCAGGAGGGCAAATTTGGCCGACCAGGTGCAAAAGGTTCAGGTGGCCGGCCGGCCAGTTCAAAAGGGTCAAGGTGGCCAGCCACCCCCTATGATGAAGCCCCAGAAGTTAGCTTTCCAATGCCGCAAACCTTGCATCAAAATTCCTCCTGTGCAAAAAGTTATGCCTGTTTTGGTGAAGCCGCACAGATTCGGTCCAAACGGATTTCAAACAACCATATCTCCTCCACCCGGACTTGGCTCTAGGAGATTCTTGACTGAAAAATGAAGCCCCAGAAGTAAGCTTTCCAACAGTGGTGGCCTCATACCTTAATTCCTCCTGTGCATAGAGTTATTCCTGTTTCGGTGAAGCCGCGCAATGTTTTCTCTCCTTCCCAGATTCATGCTATACCACTTTTGACCAAAAAAGGCTGGTCATCCATCTGATTTGCTTGTTCTCCATGTGGGCACATTGAAGCCCCGGAAGTTAGCTTTCCAACGGCGCCAACCTCGCATCAAAATTCCTCCTGTGCAAAGAGTTATGCCCGTTTCGGTGAAGCCGTGCAGATTCGGTCCTGCCCGGATTCATGCCGAACTTCTCCTAAACTAGTTTTCCTTTCTCTTCTCCTCTTTTCTTCAACTCCAAACCCCTAGAAAAGGTGTTTTGAAAGATTTTTCAAAGATTTCAGCTCACTTTCATTCATTTCCAGTTTGTCCTTTCTCGGTTTACCGAACAGCGCAACATTCGACAAAATGCGAGCCTCGGAACATCGTAAAAACTTTATTTCAAAAATGTTTTGAAAGAGAGGGTTTTAAGATCTAAAAATCTTTTGATCAAGATTGTTTTGGTCTAAAATCTTCCAAGAATGAACCCTAACTGATGTAAAACGAGGGTTCGGGGGCCAAAACGCGCGGCCCGAGAACCCGAAAATAGGCTGTTAGGCACCGGAGGTGGCGTGCGACCACGAAGTTGGTTTCTCGGGCAACAGTGTCCCTAAAAAGAGAGGAAACAAGGTGTCTGCCAAAAACCGGAACAAACGGAGGTAGTTAAGCGGTCCCGAACCGAGGCACACGGCCGACGGCTCCGAAAATCGGAAACCAGGCTCCAAACAGGAAAAATGGCCTACGACCATGAAGCGTAGCCTATGGCCACTGAGAGATGATCTACGAGACCTCTCCCTCCCTTCCGGAAGAGAAAACAAAGAAAACAGGGCCTGGTTCGCAAACCGAGGCGAGGCACAAAAGAGTCCAGAAGTCTGGAGGCAAGGCTCGCAGCCGTGAGTTCGCAACCTCAGAACGAGCACAATATGCAACATCACCAAGCGCTCAATCGGTGACGTCTGAGTCTTAAGGTTGGTCAAAAATGGGGTGTCTACAGTATGCTGTTACCGCGCAGGACCTAGTACCGGCTCCATCAGTTATGAGAGGTACCTTTCTGTTTTGCAACTCGGTTGCTAGTGTGTTGATTGATACGGGTGCATCTCATTCTTTTGTATTTGCTGCATTTGCATATGTTTTGGAGTTGGAGTTGGCACAGTTAGCATCTCCTATATGTATAGTGTCACCCGTTGGGGTTGAATTGATCTTGAAACACGGATGTAGGGATTGTGATATAGAGGTCGCCGATTGTCGGCTTCCGTTTCCTTTTGTTGTTATGCCCATGAAGGGTTTCGATGTTATTTTGGGTATGGACTGGCTATTGTCATACCGGGCTATTATCGATTGCTACCGCCAAAGGGTCACAGTATGTACCTTGAGCGGGGAGTGTTTCCATTTCTTGGGGGATCGAGTTGGTAGTGTGTTGCCATCGGTGTATGATCCGCGAGGGCGGAGTGAGCTTAGTGGTCTACTGGCTAGCTTTATCAAATAGTGAGTGTGATGAGACCCAGATTGTATTACCGAGGGTGGTTTGTGAGTATTCAGATGTTTTTCCCGAGGATCTCGTTAGTTTGCCACCTCATCGAGAGATAAAGTTCTCTATTGATTTAGCGCCTGGCATGGCGCCGATTTCTATGGCACCTTATCGTTTTGCCGCAGCTGAGTTGAGTGAGTTGAAGATTCAGCTCCAAGAATTGCTAGATAAGGGTTTTATTCGCCCTAGTGTTTCGCCGTGGGGAGCACCGGCCCTCTTTGCTAAAAAGAAAGATGGTGCCTTGAGACTTTGTATCGACTATCGGAAGTTGAATCGGGCTACGGTTAAGAATAAGTACCCTATGCCCCGTATAGATGATTTGTTTGACCAGTTGAAGGGTTCCCGTTGTTTCTCTAAGATAGACTTGAGATCGGGTTGCCACCAGTTGAGGGTCAGGGATGAGGATATTCCGAAGACGGCATTCCGTACGTGATATGGCCATTATGAGTATCTGGTGATGCCATTTGGGCTTACCAATGCACCGGCAGTCTTTATGGACTTGATGAACCGGATCTTCCGGGAATTCTTAGATCGCTTTGTGGTCATTTTCGTGGACGACTTTCTTATCTATTCGCCTTCTGAGGAGGAGCACGAGGAACACTTGAGAGTGGTGCTTGAGTTGCTTAGAGCCCATAGGCTGTATGCCAAGTTTGGGAAATGTGAGTTCTGGCTAGGAGAAGTCAAGTTCTTAGGCCATGTGGTATCCGGGGAAGGAGTGTCTGTTGATACATCCAAGGTTGAGGCAGTGCAAGATTGGGCACAAGCTAAGAGTCTTTTTGAGATCCGCAGTTTTCTGGGATTAGCTGGGTATTACCGCCGGTTTGTGAAAGATTTCTCCAAGCTAGCTTCGCCGTTGACTAGATTGACGCGGAAATGGGTCAAGTTTGTGTGGAGTGAGACTTGTGAAAAGTCGTTCCAGAAGTTGAAAGTTAGGTTGACCACCGCTCTAATTTTGATTATTTCGGAGAGAGGTTTGGGTTATGCGGTTTATTGTGATGCCTCAGGAGAGGGTTTGGGTTGTGTGTTGATGCAAGAGGGGAAAGTGGTAGCTTATGGCTCACGTTAGTTGAAAATACACGAGAAGAATTACCCTACGCATGATCTTGAGTTAGCAGCCGTGATTTTTGCCTTAAAGATTTGGAGGCACTACCTTTATGGTGAGAGGTTCGAGGTGTTCTCGGACCATAAGAGTTTGAAGTATCTGTTTACACAGAGAGACTTGAATTTGAGGCAGAGAAGGTGGATAGAGTTCATTGAGGACTATGATTTTGAGTTGCACTATCACCCGGGAAAGGCCAATGTTGTGGCCGATGCCCTTAGTAGGAAATCCATTAGTGATGTAGCTTGTACAGCCATCCGGGAATGGGAGATGTTGGGTGCACTTGCGAGTTTGATTTGCTTCTGGGCGAATCCATTGAGGCTGCGGCCTTGTTTTCAGTTGTTGCATAGCCTACACTTGTGAACCGAGTGTTAGAGGCACAGAGAGGTGACCTTGAGGTAGAATCCCTCCGAGAGAATATCTCCAGTGGGAAGGTTGAGAAAGGTTTGACGGTGTATCCCGACCTGAGTGTGAGATACAGAGGCCGTTTGTTTCTGCCGGAGTCTTGCCGAGAGGAAGTACTCTGAGAGTTTCACCATTCACGCCTTGCGGTGCATCCGGGAGGCACTAAGATGTATCGTGATTTGGGTCGCCAGTTTTGGTGGCAGGGTATGAAGAGAGATGTGGCGGTTTTCGTGTCTAAGTGCCTTACTTGTCAGCAAGTGAAGGCCGAGCATCAGAGGCCAGCGGGTTTGTTGCAACCCATGCCTATTGCCGAGTGGAAGTGGGAGCATGTCACTATGGACTTCGTTGTAGGTCTTCCGAGGACTCAGCGAGGTAATGATGCTATTTGGGTGGTTGTAGACCGGTTGACTAAGTCGGCACACTTTATCCCTATGCGCGTGAAAGATTCGGTAGATCATCTAGCCGATTTGTATATTCGAGACATAGTGAGGTTGCGCGGAGTTCCAGTGACGATCGTCTCAGATAGAGACCCTCGTTTTACTGCTAGGTTATGGCAGAGTTTGCAGAGTGCCTTGGGCACTAAGTTGACCTTTAGTACGGCTTATCATCCTCAGACTGACGGGCAGTCCGAGCGTACTATTCAGATCCTTGAGGATATGCTTCGAGGTTATGTCCATGACTTTAGTGGGACGTGGGAGAGGAACTTGTCCTTGGTGGAGTTTGCCTACAACAACAGCTTTCAGTCTAGTATCGGTATGGCACCGTTTGAGGCCTTGTATGGCCGACCGTGTAGGTCTCCAGTTTGTTGGGCCGAGGTGGGTAGTGCACCTTTGTTGGGTCCGGAGTTGGTTAGGGAGACGACGGAGAAAGTTGAGCTTATCCGAAGGAGGCTTGTTACAGCCCAGAGTCACCAAAAGAGTTATGCCGACCGTAGGAGGAGGCCTTTGGCGTTTGAGGTAGGTGATCATGTTTTCTTGAAAATATCACCTAGGCGAGGTTTGATGAGGTTTGGGAAGAGTGGGAAGTTATCCCCTCGGTTTATCGGTCCCTTTGAGATCCTTGAGAGGATTAGAGAGGTTGCCTACCGTTTGGCTTTGCCACCGCAGTTGTCCGGGGTACACGACGTGTTTCATGTTAGTTTGCTTCGGAAGTACGAGCCGGATCCGTCACATGTATTAGATTGGACCGACTTGGAGGTAGATGAGAATGCCTCGTATGAAGAGAGACCGGTTCGGGTCTTGGATAGGCGGGATCAAGTCTTGCGAGGCAAGACCATTCCTTTGGTGAAGGTTTTGTGGAAGCATCACGAAGTGGAGGAAGCCACTTGGGAACGTGAGTTGGAAGTCCGTGAGAAATATCCGGACATGTTTGTTGATGTGTAATCATGCGTTGGTAATTTTGTAATAACGTTGAACTTTAAGTGCATTATATATGTCTTAAGTTGTAAAACATTGTGAATGTTTTGATTTATGGAAGTATTGTAGAACTTGCCTTGAAATGGAAGTTTGTTATAACATTGTATATGTTGAATGTATTGTAGAAATGGAGATACATCATAAATGTTGAATATGACGTGGAATTGTGAAACATGTATGTAGAAATTGTTGAATTTCGAGGAAAGCATGTTGTTAATATATATTGAGATATGTGGTAAATTGCCTCTTGAATAGAGATGGAATGACCGGAAATGGGTCGAGATGTTAAATTTTGCATTGTAATAATGTTGGGAATTGAGAAAATCTTGTTTTTGAAAAACTTGTGTTTAATTTCGGGGACGAAATTCTTTAAGGGGGGAAGGTTATAGCAATCCCGGTTTTCCCTTTCTGTATTTGCTGTATTCCGGACTTTGGTTCCGTGGAGTTGGTAGTTGTATCTATCTTATTGTCGTCCTTTGATTCTATTTGTTTGAGTTTTAGGATATGTTGGGCATGTTTCGACCAGGTGGGTTGAGCCTTGGTCTAAAATCTTGTTGCTAGGTTTTTGGTCGTTCCGCTCGAGCGGGTCGTCTAGCGCTCGAGCGGAGATTGCACACTCCCAGTATTTTTGTGCTCTGCAAAACTTCTGCAGGTGTGATTTCTACGCTCGAGCGGATTTCCTACGCTCGAGCGGGCTTGTTGGAGCTCGAGCGGGTAGTACATTTTTGGTGTAAGTTCTGGGAGATGAAAATCTGCGCTCGAGCGGACTGGTTTTTCACGCTCGAGCGGGTGTGTTTTATTTTTGTGTCTTGGCGCTCGAGCGGGAATTCTTGTGCTCGAGCGGACCTTGTTTTTTGTTCTCGATGCTCGAGTGTCCTGTTCTCCGCTCGAGCGGGAATGTCGTATATCAGAAGGCAGTTAGGCATTTTTGAATCACTTTTTACATTCACTCTCTCTCTCTCTCTTAGTTTTCCAAAACCCATTTTGAGAGCCTCTCTCTCTAGAAACTCCCTTCTCTCTAGGGTTTGATCTAGTTAGAGTACTTCCCTTTCCTTCGGCCTTTGTAAAATTTGTGTTGATCGTCGAGGGCTTCGTTCTTATCCGAAAAGTTTGGAGTTTGGAGCACTTTGGTTTTGGTCTCTTCTCCATTTGAGCTCTAACTTCGAGGTAGGGATATCCTACTCCATCTTATGAGCTTTGTCTTTGAATTTTAGTATTTCAATATGTTGGGGGTTGTTGAGTAATTTTGAGAAAGTTTGGGGCCATTGTGTAATTTTCAAAAGAGGGGTTTTCAAATTTATAAACCCAAGTGTGTGTGTAATACATTGAGAAAAGGAATTAATGTTAGATCATTGATGGAAATGGAACCTTAGGGTTGTTGTGAGAATTATGGGAAAATGCCCTAATTTGTTGGTAAATTAATTTGTATAATTAATTTCAGGATATGAGAAATTGAATTGAGAATATTGGAATTGGGAAGATGTGGGATGAAAGCGTGAAGTTGGATTAATTTATCGCTCACCTAGACAAAATGTTGATATTTTATTCATTTGGTGCATTATTTCTTGTCTAGAAATAACTGCTTTGGGCTATCAGTGGAGGATAGTCCTGATTGTTGTAGACATGACATGATGATTAGGCAAACGAAAACTAATCAATGGATTGTGTCATCGAATATGACGGTTGAAAGAATACATTAACTTTATGTATTGATTGATGATGTATATGATAATTGTTTATATGCATTGTGTTGTGTGGGAGGAGATAGGGGATGTACTCCACGGTTCAGGGGAAGATAGGGGATGGACCTCTAAACCGGTTAATGTTTGGGAGAAGATAGGGGATAGACTCAGGCGATACAGCTCATATGCTTATCCGTTGAAATGTTGATATAGCTCATATGTTTATCTATGGAAGTGTTGATATAGCTCATATGCTTATCTATGGAAGTGTCGATATAGCTCACATGCTTATCTATCGAAGTGTTGATATAGCTAGTATGCTTATCTATTGTGAAATGGAAAATGTTTAACATGAGTTACTATCTCATGTAAGTGTTTGGCCAGGTTCTGAGCTATAATTATGAATTGAGAATTGGATAAGAAATGGAAAGTGAAATGTAATATGGACATGATTGTTATTAAACTGTAACACAGTATAAGTTGGAATATAAGTGTGGATCATCTATTGAATGCTATTATTTTAGTCATTGTTTATGGTTGGTTTAGTGTATTTCTACTGGGCTGTGGCTCACCCTATATGGGACATCATTTTTAGGTACAAGTAGCATGCCACCTCCAAGCACATAGCTTGGGAGGCTTGGGACTGTTGGACTGTTTTATGTTTTTGGTTGTATTACATGTATATCAAGCCAAGGGCTTTCTTTGTATAGAGCTAGCACTCTCTTTTTGTAACCAAGTGTTGACTTGGAAAGTTGTAAGCCTTTAGGGCATTTACTTTTGATGTCAACATGTAATACACTTTTGTAAAGATCACTCTGATGGAATATATTTATGCTTTATTCTCTTATGTCTAAGCATGATATTGTTGGATGAATTATGGGTTTATTTTGAGGGCGTTACAACTTGGTATCAGAGCATACCAGGTTCGAATACTTCAGGTACGTGGGAAGTGATTAGTATCACAATGGGTTTGTCTCGCTTGATAGAGGCTTAGATGTAGTGTCATATGCTATGTGTTTAATTGATAACATGCTTATGTGACTATATGGGTATGGAATGTAGTTTCTAGGATGCTGATTGGATCCTTGGGTTCCTGGGAGTCCTGTTGGAAAAGCACTTGATCAATGCTGTTTCTAACTGGAACTCTAGTAACGCCTTGGGGCTATCATTATCTGGAAATGAAATTCGTAATTGCCTATGTGATTATGTGCTTATGTGGAGTGAATTGCATTTGTCCATGTATTAGGACGCGAGTGTAATAGTTTCGGCACGTTTGTGAATGTGCTAATATTCTTCGTTACCTTTATTAGGATGTCAGGACGAGGAAGAGGTGGCAGGCAAGGTAGGCAGGAGATGCCTTTACCGGATGATATTCCGGCACAGCAAGAGGGAGTTGGCCAGGCCAATGTGGCCGAGCCAGCGAGTCAGCAGGCTATGAGCGCCTTGGCCCGAGAGATAGCAGGAGCTTTGGGTATTCTCAGAGTTGGGAATCAGGATCAGGCCCACGTTACTGAGGCAGGACCTTCTTTCCTGAAGAGGGAATTCTTCCGGTCTAACCCGGACGAGTTTGTTGGGGATCTGAAGGAGCCGCTTAAGGCAGATGAGTGGTTGGAACAAATGGTAAAGACGTTCGAGATGCTTGGCATCGAGGACGGGGCTTTAAAAGTGACCTTAGCATCTTTCTAGCTTAAGGGAGATGCGGGCGAATGGTGGAAGTACGAGAAGGGCCGTGTTGGTGGTGCATGGGAGGCGTTTGTAGATGCTTTCCAGGCGAAGTTCTTATCTTCATCTGCCAGGGAGAAGCTGAGGGAACAGTTTTGCCAGGTTAACCAGCAGGGTTTGTCAGTGGCCGTGTTTGAGGCCACATTTACCAGTCTGTCCAGGTTTGCACCTGAGCTTGTGGCGTCCGAGGAATGCCGTTGCTTTGAGTTTGAGCGGAAGTTGAGGCGTGGACTCAAGTTGAGGGTTGGAGGGTCTTTTATTCGAGAGTATAGACGTCTAGTGGATGCTGCTGCTCATATGGAGATTATGATGCAGGAGGAGGATGAGGAGAAGCATAGAGGCTCCAAGAGGAGCCAAGATGGCCAGGGTGATGGCAAGAGACAAAGAGGTTTTAACCCTCAGCAGTCTTAGGGTGGTTTGGCTAGATCGACCTTTCCAGTGCCGAGTGCAGGCTCCGAGGGAGGTAATCAGGGAGGCTTGACTTGCTTCATGTGTGGCCAGCTGCGCCACAAGTCTTCAGTTTGCCCACAGAAGGGAGGAGGTCAGCAGGTTGCTTCTTCTTCGGCTCGACCTCAGGGCCAGAGTCAGGGCAGGGGGCCAGCTGCGCCACAAGTCTTCAGACATGATGATGACTCCCTTTGACTTCTCGTTGCTCACCGGCATCGGGGTAGGGGGTGATTCGATCCCCTTTGACACAGACATGGATGAGTGGGAGGCCGCTCAGATATATTTGCTCGGCGGGCTGCTGCCTCTCGCTCGTCTGGGCTTCGTCAGATACTCGTGGTTCGAGGACCACTTCCGGATTCAGCCAGCTTTAGCTGAGGAGGCATCGATGGCTCAAGAGGAGGTGAAGCAGTACGCATGCGACTTCCTCATGTTCTTATTGGGGACGACCATCTTCACCGACCGGGCGAACACTGTGCCCCTCTGTTTGCTGAGCGCTCTAGTGGATGTCGCACGGATCCTGCGCTACGACTGGGGTGGGGCAGCCTTGGCCACACTCTATGGATACATGAGCTCATCCTCCCGTTGCAGCGGACAGTTGCTCGGGGGCTACTGGCGGGCTTGGGAGGTACATCTTCTTCCTCTTTTACATTTCTGTTTTACATTATTTGCACTCTATACACTACACACACTGCGGTCTGCTTCACACTGACTGTATACTGCACACACGGCACACATATAATCTGCTTTACACTAACTGTACACTACGCACACTGTACACTCTGCACAATACACTACACAACACACGGTTCTGCCGTTTCTACTTTATTCTGCACTCTGCTTTATCTGATAAGCATACTGATATCTGGTCTGCAGTTGTGGGTCTACGCCTACTTCCCGAGGCTTGCGCCAGTGCCTGACGAGGAGACTCCCCTCGGCTTTCCATTCTCCCGACGCTTCGATGTGAGATGCGTGCGGAGACCCCAGGAGACGTTCATATTCTTCTGCCGCTACTTCGACACCATTACCCCCGGAGAGGTATGTTCAACTTTAGAGTTTATTTCAAGCTTCGCTTTGCACTGTATTTTTAATAACAGCAAATAACTGATTGCATATCACTCTCAGATCACCTGGCAGCCCTGGGCTCCATTGCCAGCTGCGGTTCGGGAGCGATTTGCCGATGCTGAGGAGACCGCCCGGTTTAGGATCTTGCTGGAGGGCCCGATTTGTCGGGCTTGGTACCTGGGTGAGCGCTTCCTGTGCCAGACCCTGGGTTTACCAGAGCAAATAGTTCTAGGTCCGCCTCCTACCCACATGAGGGACACAGAGAGGTTCACTCCTAAGCAGATGGCTGATTACACGATCGGCTGGGATGCTGAGGGCTTCAGGGGCGAGGGCGACTACACAGAGTACGTCCAGACCTACATCATGTGGCCTTTGGGCAGTGGCCGTCGAGTTGAGCGAGAGAGGCCCGTGGCGCTAGCGCCTAGGATAGGAGGGGGAGCAGAAGCATCGAGGGTGGCTCGGGTCCGTGGTAGGAGTGGGGCCCGGAGAGGATGGGGGGCTAGTTGGCCAGCACTGCCCACGATGATGACATGTCGAGGGCAGGGTAGGGAGACCTATCAGATCCCCTTCGCTCCCCCTCTGGCTGATCACAAGCTAGTCGGGTTCTACGACTTGCCTCCAGTATATACTATTGCAACTTGCATATTGCATTGTCGTTTCATTTCATTTCTGTTTGATATTCCGCAGAATACTGATACTTTTAACACTTTTGCAGACTTCCTCCGAGTACACCCGCCAGTCCTTGGAGTTGACCGCCTCTGTGATGGGGATACTACAGCGGAGCCTTGACCTACTGACCATCTACGGCATTCTGGTAAGTTTCTTCAACCGTAGTCTCAAACTCTACACAATCTGATGCATCGCACTATTAACATAGCACTCGATACACAGCCTTCACGGCATTCATACACTGCACTCAGTCACTGTATTCTGTATTCATACACTGCTCACAGCATTCATGCTCTGTACTCATACACTGTATTCTGTATTCATAGATTGCTCACGGCATTCATACTCTGCTTTGCATAGCATACTGATGCGTTTACCATTTGTGCTTTTCAGGCCCCATTCCAGATCCCGGCTGCAGGAGGTGCTCCAGCTGGGCCTTCTGTTCCTGTTCGAGGAGGAGGGCGAGATGGAAGAGTATATCTACGCACCAAAGCGGGGCGCACTCATGTTGGGAGTCGCTCTCGGGCACCAGTTCCTGGTGACGATGAGTCTGAGACGGAGGTGGAGGCAGAGGCAGAGTCGTCCGAGGAGGAGACCGGAGATGGCTCGGACTCAGATGACAGTGTTGATGACGATGCTCTTGGACCTTCGTCCAGGAAGAGGACGAGGACAGACCCTCTGGCCTGAGACCAGTTGACATTGATCCAGATGTTCGCTGTTTTTCTTATTTTTGTTTTGCTTTACTTTTTGTTGGTAGCTTGAGTACCTTGTACTACCGCAGGCAGGTTTTTGTTTTCTCCAAAACTTTGTACTTGAAAAGATGATGAAATGAAACAAACTTTTTGTCATGAAAAAGTGTTACATTGGTACATTTCGTACATTGCATCGCATTGCATCATATTACACCTCAATGTAAATGAGATCGATCTCTTGTTTGAAAATCAAACACTTGTATTATACTAACCAGATAATGAACCGGCCAACAGCAAAACAACTCAAACAAACCACTGCTCATTCTGAACACACAGCCCATGACACAGTACTTGGTTCACTCGGCACACAGCCCATACATACAGTTCATACAACGCACTGCTTATTCTGAACACTGCTCATTCTGAACTCATAGCCCACAACAGCATATTGCTCATTCTGAATACATGGTTCATTCTGAACTTGTAGAAGTTGAAGCACACTCCGATGCTCCAAAATTTCTTGCTTCGCAATCTGGAACCCAAAAACTTCAGATAGGTCCAGGTTTTTCTGTTCACACTTTATCGGGGGTGGACCCTGCAGTTTTATGAAAGAACCAAATCATGCTTCGCATAAATGTGGAGAATAACACAGCACTCTGAGCATAAAACAATTTGAGAAAAGGGTTTTCAACCGGGTATTGAGCCTACGACTGAACATAGTGAAAAAGACCCAATAACGAAAAACAAAAGGTAAACAACCTAAACATGACGAGACACGCTTGGAACGACTCCAAATAAAAATCGAGACAAAACAAAAGACACGACACACAGACGTGTTACAGAGACGAGAGACCTCAGATCACAAGGAGCCAGTTTCTTCGGGTATTATTCCCACCCTTCCTTATTTGTGATTCTCACATCACTCGGCCCTCAGGCTCGGTTTTTTCACTCAAAACCCTTTTGCTCACTTTTCTCTCAACTTACATCTCTCTATTTTTTAATCTCTCATTTTATATCCCTCCCCAGATATGGTCGGTGGATAAATTGAAGGTCGTGGGTTCATGCCCAACACTGTTAGCTCACAGCTATATATATATATATTTTTTGGTGGCGTTTAGTCGATGCCCCAGCTGAGGGAATGGAGTATCTTGATCCATTCGATTCGTGCTTCGCACTTGGTTCGATACCTCGTTGCTCGGAGGATGTTGAGAGCTTTCAGTCCTTTGTTGTTAACCTCAGTTGTGCCCTTCTGAGAAGTATGCTGGCGATGGGGGAAAGACAGAACGCCTGACTCAACTGTGCCCCTAGTTCATCATTTTGACCATTTTTTGTTTTGGTTTTCTACTAAAAGAATTTTGACCAATATGAGAGTTAGATTAACATACTTGTTCGATTTTTGATTTGAAATCATGTAAGTCAGACTATGAGCACTGAAAATTTTCGTTTTTGGGTCCAAGAAAAGGTCCAGTTTTGGAAAATGAAATAATTTTCGAGAAATTAGTCAACCTCAGTAAAAATTTTCAAAAACTATTTTTGCAAACGGTCAATGCTCAACGAGCGCAGAACTTACTCTCGAGATGCACAACCTCGGATCGGAGGCAATGAAAAATTGTCCCTTGCTTGGATGGCACTGCACGGCAACGGAAAGTTGCCCCTGGTTTGAATGGCGACTCATGGCAACGGAAAGTTGCCCCTTGTCTGGATAGCGCCGCGGCATTTTGTAGTCAATCGTCATTAGTGATGATCACGACCGAACTCTCGGATACAGAGAAGATGAAGATGGTTAAAACTAATATATGGATATAGTCACTTTGAAAGTGTTGGTAGCTAGACTTCGAGATGAAGTTGTCTACATATGCCAAACATGGGAATCAAGCCTGACGTAGTTCCGGTTGTCATAACCGAACTATCGAATTCAGAGAAGGCAAAGATGATCAAAACCATTACATGAACACACTCGATTTGGAAGTGTTTGTGGCTGGACTTCAGGATGAAGTTGCCTACATATCCTAAACATGGGAATCAAGCCTTACGTAGTTCCGATTAGGGTACACTCGTGTATTAACCCTCACCACGCTCTAACTTTTGCCAAGGTCGCCCTTTTGGGTTTTCAACCTTGCGAGCTATGTTGTTCTTTTCTTTTCAATTCTTTTTTGTATCTTTTCATTCCTTTTTTCTTTTTCATCTTTTTTTTTTTTTTGCATTCTTTTCTTGCTCTAACTTTTGCCTGGGTCGCCCTTCCGGGTTTTCGGCCCAGCGAGCCTTTCAAGGGTAAAAGTGTAGCTTTGTCCATGCCAAATGGTTTTGAGATCCTGAAGTCGTCTGAATCCAGGAGAATAGCTGTTGTATTGATTTGCAGAAAGATTCATCTTCGGCTCTTCGAGTACATCGGACGTTTTTTGCACCTAGTTCGAGGGGTGCTTTTGTTTTAGCTTCGTAAGCTTTTTCTGACGACATCTGATCTTCTTGATCTGATTTTCCTTGCCTCTTGTTCGAGGGTTGCTTCAAATCTAGCCACACAGGCTTTACATTGCGGTTAACTATTGATCATTCTGAATTCAAGGTCAAGGTCTAAAAGTAAGGGCTCAAGTCTCGAGGCTAGGAGTGATCCTAAGCTGCACAATCTCAAGAGCGATTCCACACAGGTCTTCGCAGGACTGCGCAAAACATTTTGTTTTTGAAAGTTTTTAAGAAAGCGACAAATCGCTCGCGCTGAAGACAGTGCGGAACCAATCTGGATCAAGCCAGGGTCCTTCTCAGTACTCACGTTAACAAACTTTCATTCATTAAGGGCTTAGCATGCCTCTTTTGATCAAATTTTGCAAAACCTCGAGGAATTCCTTCCTCTTCGTTTTCATCACCACAGTGTAAAAAAAGTTTTGAAAAACTTAGGTCAATACAATGACTTATAGGCACAAAAGAGCAGGTGAAATGCGTTGCCGTTTCATTCTAAACTTGCTGGCACAACAGGCTCAAAGTAGCAATAGGCACGAAAACATGATAGCCGCAGCTGTTTCATTCAGATTTCCTAGGTTGCAACTGGCTCCACAGCAGAGACAGACTCAAAAGAAAGCAAAAGATAATTACAAAAACATGATATCCGAGGCAACAACCCTGGAATCACCTGATTTCTGTACAATGGGACTAACTCCATACAACAAGACAGACCCTTAAGCAAAAAGACTGACTCAAGACGATGAGACAGACTCAAAACAAAACCCAAGAACTGGCTCAACACCCAAGCCAGAATTACAAAAAAAAAACATAGCATTCAGCATTCGCAAATGCTCAAGACAGTGCATGCCAGACGCCACATCCGAGATACACCGAATGCCGCCCACAGGTGGTCCAACTTCTGATCACATACTCGCAGTATCCTCGAAATCTAACAACTCAGCAGTGACAGACTTCGCTAAGGTGGGTGGGAGGATGACCTTATTGTCGATCAAATCCTGCACTTCGTGACGAAGACGAAAACAGTTGTCGGTGCAATGACCGGTTTGCTGGTGGTACGCGCAGTACAAGGCAGCATCATGTGTGGGAGGGAGATTCTTCGGGAGAGGCTGAGGCTCGAGGGGTTTTAGGTGCCCTCTTTCGGCGAGGATCTGGAGCGCCCTAGACAAAGGCATGTAGAGTGCATGGAAGACTCTGCGCCCTCGGGGCAGATACTTTGAAGTTTGCTGACTTTTGCCGGACGCACTGGCAAAAGGATTGGCAGGTGCCACCTTGACTTTCTGATCCTTTCCTGGTGCAGGGTTGGGATTGGAGGGAACTGTTCTGGCATGACGGGGCCTATCCTGATTTTCTGTTTGGTTGGAACTTCCCTCGGTTGGAGCAGGGAAAGCATAATCTACAGTTTTAGCCACTACTGCGAATATTTGCTGTTTACTCAATCCCCCGGCTTTCAAAGCCTCGACTGCCCACAGCAGTTGTTCGACGGGATCAGCATCTGTTCCCACTTTTTTCTTACCTCTGGCCTCAGCTTGATCGAGGGTTTGGGTTGCTATATCAGAGCGAAACCCGGTTGTTGTTGACACGTCATTGCCATAGCTCGGGGCAACCTCAGGTTGGCTGAACTCGATCACAATGCGCCCCAGTAGCGGGGGCTCCTATGGTACAAAATTCCCGGCATATGATGTGGCTGGTGGCGTAGCAGACATCCCATAGGCGAGATCAGCCACGGACCTGTGGAGGTCGCCAATCATTCCTATTAACTCGAACGTGGTGGGCTCACGAGCCTGATACAACTGGGGTTCCCAGATCGGGCGCGTGGCAGGCGACCTGGGCGGATGCGGTACATCAACATTGGTTTCATTCTGTAAGATGATTCCTTGGTCTAATGCGGCTGCCATAACCACAATTTCCTCTGAACTTTGGGTCATCATAAGTCCTCCTGAACTGAACGGAGATGGTGGATCAGATGTCCGTCTTGCCTCAGCAAAGGAGACCACTAACTATTCTGTACTAACTCTCTGAACTGAAAGAGAAAACACGCAGCATTTCGGCCCAATCAGAACAGACACAAGCATAGCTGAATAACTGTACTCTACTACTGATCACTGCTCCCCAAAATCATTGCCCTGAAAACTGAATCTGATATCCGTAGATATAACTGATTCCTCAAAACATTGGTGCCCGCAGGCCTGATACCCAAACTTGCAAACTGATATATGCATTCCCCTGTAGAGGTCAACTCAAAAAGCACATAACAAACAAGTAAGAGCCAAACCCCTATGTTGGGGTAGGGTTTCCCTATCCTATTTTGTCAGGAGCTGGGGTTTCACTACGCACGCAGCGGTTTCAAACAACCTATGATCGGGTAAGCAACCTATCCTAGCTTGGAATGGTCACTATGGATTCCGAATATGCACTAGGTCAAATGGTCAAAAGGGTGCCCCGGTGACAACCGGGGTTTGTGTTCCCATCGTGGCAGAGCCCGTAACCGGTCAGCCTTAGTGCACGCTTCTCGAAGTGAGCCTCTGGCAAACCATTCAGGAATAGCAGACGGCAAACACTGTGACTTAGGCGCACCAATGCAAATGCAATGCAAAGAAACACATACGTGTAATCAAAACAAGATATCACGAGTTCGAGTCAAGCTCTCTAAACTTCCCAGCAGAGTCGCCAGAAACTGTAGATGCGCCCGTTTGGGGCCTCATGCTACAGTTCGGACTCAATTTGTGTCGGTTCTTAATCTGATCTCGCAAAGTGCAATGCGAGATTGATAAATCACCAAAGAGTCCAAATCCGACAAATCATTTTGAAAAACAGATTTTTTTGAAAGAAGTGCCAAACATGGACTGCTTTGCCAGATACAGAGTTGCCACCTAAATATTTTTTTATGGGGGAATTTAGGAAACCCTGACTCGTTTGCCTAAGGCCACGTGTCCGTCATCACCAAAGTTGCCTCGACTCGGGAACTTGGGTACGATTGGGGAAGGTCAGCTATGAGCACCCCCGCTCGCCCGATCAAAGATCGGCCTCTACTAACCATGATATCTTGTTTTGAAAACGTTATGTGTTCTTATTCCTATTAATTAGCTAATCTTACTATATGATGCGCACAGCACAAAAGTATAGACTAGATCGCCTAATTTGGAATAAAGCATCGCATATTCGTTCGTTTGGAAAATGGTTTGGAATTTGCTACCCGCGAGTAGGCTAAAACACAGATTTCAATGAGTTGTTCCAACTCAAACAATCCAACCTTCACCCATAGGTATTCAGGTAGTTTACATCACATAAGCATATAGCCACATGGTAAGCATGCTGTCATGTTAACATTCACACTCATGGGAGATGCTAAAGCATAAATACTTACATCGTACTCCGTGCCAAAGCAATGAACTAGTTAGTAATCATGCATGATCCTAGTTCAAGTTAACAAATGGCTAATGCATCGCATACAGAATGTCATTAGAACAGGCTCGGCTAATCTAAGGAAGATATGTGAAATGCGACAATTCGATGCACGTATTCAAGCTTGGAATTGAAATACTATGCGGTTAGCATGATGCGTCGAGCCCGGTGCATGCAAGACTGATGAATGATGCACGCATGCATAGCATAAGGTATGCTAAATTAAACATGCCCTAATACTAACCATCAAAGCAGGTAAGTAAAAGGAAGAAATAAGTGGGGGTTGGAAGACATGCACACACGCACCCAGACTTATTACAAATTCGCCCTCACTCGGAGGGACCAAAAGAATAATACGCTTTAATTAACCTACAAGCTAATTAAATAATTTACAGACCACCTAATTAATTAACAAATCAGTTAAGCTAAGGAAAGCATTAAAAGGCCTCGGGAAGAGGGATGCACGCGTGCTCGGATTGGCTTCACCCGGAAATCCAATGCCATGCACAAGCTGCCTCTGTTTTCACTATTTTCCTCCTCTGAAGGTTCTTGGATGTCAACAACATCTATATAATACCAAAGGATGACATTCTGAACAAAACAAGGGAATAATCGTCTCGGGATCAAAGCACACTCGTTCACGCCCGTCGGTGGCCGACCTGAGATCGATTAGACAAACCCACCCATACAAAACCGTCGGTGGCAAAAGAGATATCTCAACAAAGGTGCTACATAGGCTTAACGTCCCCTAGCATGAAAGGACGTCTCAAGAATGTCATCAAAGCAAACACAATACCACTCACCATAACCTGATTTCCCAAAATCCGATAACACTGAAGCAGACATATGAGACATATTCTGATTAGTCGAGAATAATTATTCAATTCTGTTTACAATCAAATCAATCTGTTGTCACCAGCTTCCTTAGCGTCAAATACGTAAGAACATGATAATACACGAGCATTGTTCCTTAAGACACCCAATCACTGGATTTGCACAATTCGGTTCATTTTTAACATGTATGTCCTCGATAGTTAGAGGTTGGTTCTCAATGGTGTTCATGGTTAGATCAATCTGCTGATGGCCCACATAAGGTCTTTCAAATAAATCAAGTATTCCGAACGGATTCAAGTTTTGGGTCTATCAGTTTTCCTGCCCAGAATAATCTGGCTATTTATTTGTAAGTAATTCTTATCCCCCCTTTTACAAAATCAAATTAGATAGAGGGTCGTATCGATCAATCCAAGCAAGGGTCTTATCAAATCATATCCAAAGAGGGTTCTATCAGGTCAAATCAAGCATACGTTCTATCAAATCAAATCAGATAAAAGTTTTCTCAAATAGGGTACATTTGGTTCTGTAAGGCATACTTCATTGCTTAGGTACATGGTTGATAGTTTCACAACTGTCCTAAGTTCATCAGTTCTCAAAGTCAAATCGGAGTAATTCATCACGACTGTTTATACCAAAATATCTCAGGTCATGTACAATACGGCATTGTTCACATAAGTTCAGGTGTAGTTGTGCATGCATGCAGTTGTTCATATCAAGAGGCATGTATCATAATCAATATAGCAGTTCCCAACTAAGTCTTATATGCAAGCAGATGGTGCATAGTAACACCTTAAACAAAGTTCCTCGGTTGCACATAAGATAGGGTCTGTTACGCAAAAGTTACAAATTAGTCACGAATCATAGGTTTACGAGTTAAGCCCAATATAGTCACATGGTTCAGTCAATTTTCTACCAATCCAAGTACACGATCTCGCAATTTATAGAGTTCGTTATTTGGGGTGCTCAACCCAGTCACACAATCACAGAGTCATAATTCCAGTGGTTTTGTCATTGAAGGCAGTAATATAACAAATCACCTTGAGCATAGGTTAGATGTACATGTGCATGTGCAGAGTTAATCGATATCGCAATACATGTTTCACAAATCTCTCAAATGGAGCATATACATTCAATGAATACTGTCTCGACCTCGTGGGTCTAACCAGCCTGGATACACGTGCAGTAGATACGAAAGAAAATACCGATCCGAATCAAACAATATCCCAAGCAAAGATGTACACATGTACTAATTCAGAATCAATCAATACATAAGCATTCGTTTATAAACCGTATAGATACATGGGATAACGTTCGCAGTATTTTGAGCGCTTTCTGGGACGAGTGTGATTACTCTATCCTGATGAGCAATTCCTACCATTGGTACGAATCTAGCTGAGGCAGAAGATTTATTCACGTTCCGTTCAGGTCGGGGGACAGTTCCTTACCATATGGTCCATTTCACCACACCTATAACAAGCCCCGGAAATTCGATAGCAAACTCCTCGGTGTTTCTTACACTGGTGGTGGCAAAGGTTCTTGCCGTAGTGGCAACTGACGTTGTTGTCTTAAAATCTCTGCCATTTCTTGTACTATTCTTTGCAGTCTATCAAGTTAAGCTGTGGAAGAGTCTGCCAAGTCGTATGCCCTTACTTTATCCATGTTCTACACAAATTCTTATTAAGCCTTGCCAAATACCGGGATGCCCAATACAAAAATTAACACAGATACACATGCGTACATTCGCACATAGGCACATTGTTATATTCCCATTTTATGTATTGTCAAGGCAGAATTAATCACATACGTAATAGATGATTGCATACTTATCAGATATCGCATGCTGAACATTTACTAAGTAGTTATATACTCAAATCATGTTCATATTTCGCATAGACACCCATTTACAGAATCGAATGCACATAAGCAACTTTTCACGACTCATATGTTCATGTATGTGCAATATAACAAAACAAACTTGTTGTACACATTAGTGTAACAATTCATATCTCATATAATCACATGTTCTCACCATCTGATTAAACTTGCATTATACTTTATACAAAAAGATTCACAGGTATGCATATACTAAAGAGCGTACATATTCAAATAATTTGCAATGCAAGCGAATTACAAACTTATAATACATAATCATTCACATTAAACATTAAAGCGTATTCTTGATGCTTTCAGATTCATACTTATCACATGAATGCATCCTAGATCTTCTCTAGATGCTCATTGCCCTTTTGGACAAGTGCGTGAGTTATTAACTCGTGCTCTGATACCACTCTGTCACGACCCGAACTCGCCCCTATGGGTTAAGGCCATAACCGGCCAGTAATCACGAGATTACCTACGGCCTCAAACCAAATAAGACAAAACTCATCAGAGTAAAGGGGCCAAACGGAATCAAATTTAAAACTTTGTCCATAGAGCAGTGCTTATATGCACATCATAACATTCCACATTTACATATGTTAATAACACACAACAGAAAGTATAGTAGCATAAGGTTCTGTACAGACAGGATCATTCAAATCTAAGTCAGCCAAACAAAACTATACATAGACGTATACCAAAGTCCTCGCCAACATGAAGAAATACAGAGAATGGCAAAAGGACGAAGACGTGTCTCGTGCGTGAGACGCAAGGGCTGACTATTCAAAACTTTGGTTGTTCTATATAGACTTCACTAAGGCTGGGTCTGGACCTCTCTTGGCTCACCTACAATCACATGAATGAGCGTGAGCGAAAGCCCAGTGAATAATACCAAATAAAGAATATACATTGGAACAATATACCCCAAATGGCCTTGGGCCCAGTTTATATTTCTAACTAATACACATATACATAGACATGTGTAACTTAAGTAACTGCGGTTCCAAACACATCATACGGCCTCGGGCCCAATTCATTCGTATCATTCAGGTCAAACTGGCCTTTGGCCCATTCATACTTTCCTGTCAAAACTGTTATTCGTGTCAAACTGTTATTTGTGTCAAAACGGCCTTTGGCCCATTCATTCATGTCAAACTAGCCTCTGGCCCATTCATTCATTCGTTTATGTCAGATCTGGCCTTCGGCCCATTCAGCTATTCATACCAAACATTTGTCCATAATTCAAACTAGCAAACTTATAAGGCTTATAAGGAAATAAGCAGTTGGACAAATGACAAGCTTCAAAATATCAATATTACTCACAGTGATCGGCTGATTGATTTGCCCTGAGCTTGACCCTACACATTACATAACACATATGGGTCACAACCGATTCAATCCGTTCTTAATTCACATATTCCTCTTTAGGCTTAATTCTTATTCTTCTAACTCATTTACAATGCTCAATGTATGCCTAAGAGTACTTAGAAGTGAAAGAGAATAGCAAAAACGAAACACATAATGCCTTTTCAAATTTCAGAAAACAGGGTCCCCGGTCGAGTGTGGACTTCCTCGCTCGAGCGGACCCATGAGGTTTGCCAAAGTACTAGATGCATCAAAATTACGCTCGAGCGTGAAGTCTGGCGCTCGAGTTGAAGGTCTGTCTACATAGCTTCCCGCTCGAGCGTGAACTTTCCCGCTCGAACGGACATCCAAGTCTGCAAAAATACTGGGAGCACAAAATTCACGCTCGAGCGGACATCAAATTTTCTGGGCTTTCCCAGAACATGTTCTTGAGCTTCAACTCGACATTCGAAGGCTCCAAACACATAATTTCAGCTCAAACTTCACATATACATGTACTAACATGGTGCAAACACTAAATTACAACATTATGAAGTCCAATTTCACAAATTAATCACATTCATGTCCCAATTTACGTCAATCTCAACTCCAACATAACAAACTCATACATTCAAACTCATACCAATTTCATAACCTCTTCGATCATGCATGCATGTCAAATTTTGACTTCATTTTTGTTACAAATGGTACAAATGATGCTCCAAATCATGAAGCTACACAAAACTACTCATGCATGTAAGGTTTGATGCTCCATTCTTCATATTTAACATGCTAAATGCTAGAACACCCAAATTGTAACAATTATGCACATGCATGTTCATTTTAACTTCAAATTCATTTCAATTCTTGCTCTTGATTACCCAACTAGCTTGAATACACAATTTACAACTTATACTCATAAGTTTATGCTTAAATGCTCACTAGAGGTTCAATCTTCCAAGTAGGAGCAAGTTCTTGAGCCTAGCCCTTCAAAGCTTGAGCTCCTTAGCAAAATCTTCAAAATTGAACCCTCTCTCTCTCTAAATCCGGTTCTCTCTCTCTCTAGAGAGGATTTCGGATGATGAGCTCAAAAAGGAACAAAGTGAGGGTGTATAATGGCCTCTAAAAGCCCCCTCTCAAATACATTATTCTAATGTAAAATAATTGAGCACTAACCCATTAATTTAATCTAATTAATTTGATCCAAATCAATTTTCAATTAAATTTCACCGTAGCTCCAAAAATTATGCCAATCACAATGGCGCAATCAATTTCGTTTTCATGGCCGTTAAGGCTTTCAATTTAATTCCAAAGCGGATAATCAAACAGATATTCCTACGGTGAATAGATAGAAATTCAAAACCACATATTCTCACATAATGGCACACAAAATTATATCAAACACATAATCATGTTTATAATAAGGACCATTTAGCATAATACGGAACAGGGTTATCACACCACCTCCTCTCTTTACCGCATTACCACATCATCATGTTGCAAGGTATACTAAAAAAAATTTAAAATAAAATCATGTTGTAGGGTTTGTGCTCGAGTAGAGGTTGACATTTTCTAATGGACATGCCGAAAAATACCCACAAAAATGTGTAAAATTAAAGCCAGTTCAGTTCTCTGTTCCAAGTCACTGTTCAAAAGTTTATTTGAAAAATAAAAGCAGCTACTGAAGGAATATAGAAAGCTAGAATCATATTTGGGTAAACAATCAACAAATAAAATACCCAAAACACACACATATTTGGGCAAACAATCAACATACCCAAAGATTGTTAGAGGTGATGGTTAGAAATTGTGGCGTAGAAAACAAGATGTGACACAGAAGCAGAACTAGGAGCAAAATTGCAAAAGCACTTGTTCTTCAGAGTTGGGATGTGGCGGGGAAGGGTGGCTGAGGCTGTGTGTATAGAGAGGGGTTTGGGTGGAGGAGGGAGGAAGGAGATGAGGGTAGTAGGATAATTTTCTTTTGGTATTTGAGAGTAATTAGGGTAATTTTAATTTTTCTATAAACTTTGTTAAAAGACAAACTCTGGTAAGGGGAATTTGTAATTTCTCAAACTAGAAGTAAGAATCTGTATTGTCCATAAATCTTAGGAGTGGTATGTGTAATTTACCCAAAGGGAAAATACCAAATCTGTTTAGACTTGACACAAGTATAAGCTCTCAGCTTTGCCTACTACAAACATAACTAGAACATTTTTTTCATCACCTAACTTGAAAAACAGAATCTCTTATGGCCAAACAACAAGAAGACAATTTACAAAAGAAATTTGAGCAAAGAGAAACCATAAGCATGAGTGCTCTTGAATAGTCTACTAATGATTACTATACCCACAATATATGTGTTGCAATATAAACAAAATCAAAGTAACTAAAATTATGCTTGTTGAGTTGAGCGTCACTGAGATACAAAAATTGTTTGAAATAGATAATATTTCAGAAGTCACAAATATTTCTCACCTTGACCATTGCAATATGCTCAATCCCATCTAAGACCAACCTATAATAGTAGGCTGTGAAAGGCCCCGACATAGTAGGTATCCTTGCAGCAGAAGAACGTTCCACTAATTTATCTCTCTTTCTGCCTATATCTGTCAATTGTAATCCATATTTGAAGAGTCAGTGCATTTATAATCTGATGCTATCACAATTTACATTTGAAAAAAAAAAAAAAAAAAACCTGCTGAAAATTATCTCAGAGAAAAATCTAAAATGTTTTCTTGTAAGAAGAACTAACAAAATCTTGTGCGTTGCAACTTTAATTTACAATGCACTTAGTGCCAGCAATCTATCTTCTATGGATCTCTAATTTTTCAACAAGTAAATTTGATTAAAAAGAGGAACCAAAGAAGGCACAATCTTCGTATACAGGATATATAAAACTCATCTAGGACATCCCTGCAGATCATCTAAAAATCCACAGAATTAACAAAATGAAAATAATTTATCTTCGGTGAAGGTTTGGTGTTGGTGATGGTGGTTGCGATGGTGGTAATAGGGTGGTAGTGGCATGATAGCGATGATAGTAGTTACAGCGGTGACGGTGGCCAACAAACGCTATTTTAAGATTATTCCTTGATGGAATAGAATGCCTATTCTTTAACTATGAGACAGAAATAGGTATTCTCATTTTTTTATTGAAATAATGAATAGTTATTCCAATGAAATGGTTATTCCACTTGCATAAGTCGTAACAAGAAGACAAAGGGAATGCAAAGCTAGAATGGGCATTCTATTTCAGCCAATTCTAGCATAGTAAACGTGCATCTCTTATGGAGGGCCAAATCACCCAAACTTCAGACAAAAATAGTATACATGATACTACTCTAAACATTCCAATGATATATGTATTGCAATTCAGATTTTTTTTGTACAAAATTCGATGATAACCATAGCTAGATGGGTCAAGCTCCATACCTCGATTTGTTACATAATTGATAGCTGATATTGCATCAGGGAGTAAGGAACACTACATTATGATTCACTAAACGACTTGCTGCGGAGAGGAAAATGAGTCGCGCGAATGAGGCAGTCGATTAGGGAAAAACATAGGTTCTGTGGTAGTGACGCCTTGAGCTTCTTGAGACGAGTAATGATCTTGTCGAAATGCATAGTCTCTTGACACCCGTCTCTCTTCACAACATACATCTTTAAAAGGCTCCCAAACTAGATAGATAGTAAAGAATTTTTAGAGAGGACTTTCATCGAATAGGTTCAGCGCACAAAGTGGCTGATACAAGAAGCACTTATAGAGAGAGAAAGCACGAGAGACAGAAGCATGTAGAGGAAGACGAGAGAGAAGATGATTTGAAATTTGTAATTAAGGAATGAGGGGTTTTAGGGTTCCCTCTCTTCGCCATTCACCCAAATCAAACCTAAAAAATCAATTTTTCACTCCCATTGAAAAAAGAATACCCAAATCAATTCTACGATCTTGCTGTGTCGAACAAGGGTTTGATTCGGCCTTCATCATGAGAGAGAGAGAGAGAGAGAGAGAGAGATTAAAACCCTTGCTATTTTTTCTTTCTGATTAGATGAACTAGAAGGCAAAGAGTTATTTTGGGAAAAAAAAAATTGAAATATATTTTCTTTTTGGTGATGGACGCTAGAATTTGGCGCTTTTTTTTTTTATCATACCATTCACGACATAAATTGTGTGTCATAAAAAGTGTAATACTTTTAACGGCTAGCATTGTGTATGCCGTGAAAAGTGCAATACTTTTTACGGTTGGCATATGTGCGTCGTGTATAATTGATGTATTAACGGCACGCCATATGCACGTCGTAGAAAGTTTTTATTATTTACGGCGTGCATTGCAAGCCATAAAAAATCATTGTTATTACCATTCACGGCCTACGCAATAGACATGCCATGGTTGGAAAAGTATTTACGACGTGCAAAAAAAAAAGCCGTAAAAGTGAGAAACTACGGCGTGCATTTATTGCATGTCGTTTGATGTGGTGTTGTAAAAAGCCAGTTTTGTTGTAGTGTTCAAAAGAATTCTACAATTTAATTCACAATGATATGATATGGTAGGTATCAATTTTTGATATGTCAATAATATAAGGCTAGGGACGACTCTACATATAAGGGTGGGTGTTCTGAAACACATATATATATATATATGTATGTGTGTAATTCAACTTAAATTTTTATGTTGAACATTCTAACCCACTTTCTTAAACACCCAATCTAATTGAATACCCACCCCAGCGCACCTTCTTATACACACAACCCAATCCAACCCAACCTAATCCAATCCATAACCCTTTAATCAATATATGCTTTGTGAAACGAAAATGCTAGAGATCCTAAAAGTTTTACTAAAATGTCTATCAAATGTCTCACATGGGTACACCCATGTGAAACATTTGATAAAAATTTTAGTAAAACTTTTAGGATCTCTAGCATTGCTCTTTGTGAAATGAACATACAACATATTTTGAAAGTTTTGTTCGCTTGGCTATGTAAAGTACCTCATTGATAAATTTGTGTGATTTTACAATTTTCAACATATGGGGGTTTTGGCGTATACGACACATCCAATTTTTTCTTCCCACATTGAACACCAAAAATAAGGCGTATGTCACTGTTTCTTAGTGCCAAACCTTGCCCACCAACACAAAATTTTTCATCTTCTAAATTGTATGTCACTATAATACGCCACACTGTTTCGTCACACCTTTTGAACGTGGGTACCATTCAGTGAAAATTATATTTTTGTGGTGAGAAAAATTATACCATTTTATAATCTATGTTGCATAATCTTACAGTATTATTACACCGTACTTTTAACTATATATAAATGTTAATGTATGTGTGTATATATATAGATATTTGTATATAAAAAATAAATAAAAAATAAATAAAAAAAAAAGAAGGGAGAAGCAAACCACGAGCCACCCCTCCCCCTCTCCCCTCATTCCTTTTCTTTCTCTTCCTTCTGGCAAAGACCTACTTTAAATGGTTCATAAAGGTGGTTATCCCTTGCCTGGCATTTCAATCTCTGGAATTCTGAAAGCCGCGTGAAGGGAATTCTTGTTCGTAAAGTTTTTTTTGAACGTAAATGTTGATTGATGTCTAATAGTTGGTTTTCTGAAACTACCATGTTTTTAACTAAACCATGGTTCCTTGCATTGAAAATTTTATACTTAAGTAAACCATCTTTCCCTATCAACACTACATCCTAATGATCCTCTCAAGTCCATGTATTTGCTAGTGGTCATCACTAAGCACCATCTAAATCTTGTGGCCATCGCTGAGCACCACACAATCCCGTGACCATCGTCAAGCATCACCATAACCTGTAGCTATCGCTGAGCACTACTAAACCCCATGGCCATTGTTGAGTGCCATTGTAACCATCGCTGAGCGTCACAAAATCCCGTGGTCAATATGAGTACCTCGCATCAAAATCACAACCATACATGACCCGGATTTACTCTAACCACTCAACTATAACCAAATCATACTTGACTGGCCCATCTTCGAAGGCCAATAGGAAAATTAAGTTGCAATCTATGCAGTACATAGTGCATGGTAATGCTCTTTACAAAAGAGGAGCAGATGGCTTACTATTGGAATGTCTAGGACCAAAGGAAGCATTAACAGCCATGGCTGAAGTACATGAGGGTATCTGTGGTGCCCATCAACTTGATGTGAAGATCAGATGGTTGCTTCGAAGACATTCTTATTATTGGCCAACCATCCTTAAAAATTGCATAAAATATGCTAGAGGTTGTCAGGCATACCAAAAACATGGTATGTTAAGACATGTACCCATAACCGACTTGCATGCAGTTGTAAGTCTTGGCCATTCAGAGGATGGCTATGGATATGATAGGAAAAATCTATCCACCCTCTTCGAAGCATCATTGCTTCATCTTAGTGGTCATCTCTCTATCTTGAAGTGAATTTTGAAAGAGCATTTTTCAAGTCTTCAATATTTTCTTTCAAAACAATTTGCTCCTTTTTTAAAGATTCATTTTCTTCTTGCAATACAACTAATTTTTCTTTAGAAATTGAAAACTCTTTCTGAGTTAAAATTTCATTTTCCTTTTCATTATACTGGCTTCATTTTCTAAAGTATTTATCTTGGAAGTTAAGGATTCATTTTATTTTCATAAACTTGAAATCACTTTCTTTTGACAATTACTTTTCAACTTAAGTTTCATAAATTCAGCATGTAATTCATCAAAAGCTGATTGTAATTCATCAAATGTAAAAGATTCGTTATTTACCTCATTTTCATTTTCAAGTGCCGTTAAGCATAGGTTAGCAACCTCATTTTTGCAAACTTCGGTTTCTAAGTCGCTTTCATCGCTATCTTCTCCCCATGCTGCATTGATTTTCAAATTCATTCTCATTATTTATTTTTTCAGCTTCATCTTTTCACATTTTCGATGTTCTATGGCTATCTTGGTTTAGTGCTCTGTTTGATTTATTTATGTATCTTTTATGTGCATTGGATCTATGGTAGAGGGCAAGAAATTCTTAGTGCTTTTTTGCTTTGTTTTTGTTTATAGAAAGAAAAAGTTATGCTCTGTTTTTGTTTTTTTTTTTTTTTTTTTTATAGAAAAAAAAATCTATGCTTTGTATCTTTTATGTGCTTTTTTTTGCTTTGGTTTTTTGTTTATAGAAAGAAAAATGAATTTATGTTGTATGTACTTATATTGAAGATCACCCAATAGAGAGCAGGATGAAAACATCTACTAGGACAAAAGAGCACCCAATATTGTCACAGCCCTCTCCCCCTCCCCCCCCCCCCCCCAAAAAAAAAATTTGGGTCAAAGAACGTGAACCACATGCAAGTTGTGGATTAAATAGAATGGTAAAGATCAGTGGTGAGGGGGGTGATATAGGTATTGAGAAAGTTTATAAAGGCCCGAAAGGCCCAATTTCAAAGGGCAGAAAGTCACCCGCACAATTTCCAAACATCCAATTTGCCATTTGCATTTCAGTAATAGTACCTCATCAATTTAGAATTATCTTGAATTATAATTTTGTGATTTAGATTTATTCTATCTATAGATTCTATATTCTACAAATTTAATTTTCACCACACAACCACCCACCCGAAAAAATCTGGGTGGTTAAGTCTGTATTTATAACATAATCATATTCAATGATAACCAACCACAGATTAGTTTCAATTTATCTAATCCACGTACAATTTCTACAACACTCAAAGCTATCCTCCACCGATAGCCCAAAACAATTATTTCTAAACAGATATACAATCTTAAGACAAATAGTTAATTCAATATTTCCATAAGTGTGGGATAATGCATATCCAACTTCACCTTCCCTTGCTGTTTTGTCCTGGGTCACATTCTGAAATAAAAGGTCGACACCTGAGTTCCAAGGGTCAACCCTTGGCTGTAGAAAACATTGAGAATTAATTTTTTTAATAATTTTTTAACATTTTTATGAAAATATATGCAAGAAAATAGAGAGCGTAATTGCTTTTATTATTATTATTATTATTATTTTGTAATGATTTTTTTACTAAAAGTTGATGTTTCCAAAATAGGCCTTAATAAATTAACTAATAACAGAAATGATAATAAGTAAAATAATTGTGATTTTTCGGTATTGTTTACGGATGAATAATAAATAAAAGACGATACATGTATCATTTTACTTTCAATGTTTCTTTGGATTACCTTGATTAGTGTGTGGTGTTTTATTCTAAGTGTAATCCATGGGTCACAAAACTTTCATGATTTATTTTCATGAAAGGTTCATTATTGTAATAATCTTTCTCTCTCCCATTTTCCTATTCAAATTCTTGTAATAACTAATGTGATTTCTCAACACCAACCTGATCTGCCTACAGAAACTGAAGAAGTTGATGGTCTTCTGCCATCACAAATTTTTGAAATTCAAAATAGTTTCCAAGAAATGCAATCCGTCAATAAGACGTATTTTCCTAAACAGACCTCTCGAATGGCCTTAACAGGAGTAGGTCTCTAAGAATCAACTTTTCTGAGGCAATAATTTAATAAATAAAGTCCCAGGGTGGGTTTGGTCGGGTAACCCTTTTTGAAAAGCTGAAAAGATATACTCACAAAGAAAAATGTGAAACCATTTTTCGAGAGAGAAAATCTAGACACAATTGTAGATCCACTACCTTCGTCTCGTTCTTTCAACTTTCCTAAACAAAATTAATATTTATTTGACAAAATCTATGAGCATAAATAAATAGACATATAGATTTTAAATTTGTAAAGGAAAAAGAGAAATGAAGTAATCCTTGGTTCTGTTCCTCTGCCTAAAACTCTGAAGGCAGCACATAAACCATATTGACTGGTACTGGAGGGAGTGAGCCAAATTGTATCACTGGCTGAGCTTGTTTTCCTTCCACTTGAGTCTGGTCTGCGGCTTGTGAAGCCTCTTCCATGCTGCATTCTGGGACTTCAATGCTGGCAGGTTCATTCGAAGCAGTTGCCTCTGTTAGTTTCCCTCCCAGGAAAGCCTGTTCAGCTATGGGAGCAGCTTCAGAGAAGACCCAATAGTTCAGAAAAGAAACTCTCACCGAAGGCTGTGGGGAGTCTCTCATACTACTGCTAGCTTGAATTACGAGAGGGAGACTTGCTAAGCGACCAAAAGTTTAAGGGTGACGCACCTCCCCTACCCACACTGATAACAAGTGAGCGGCTGGCCTCTCCCTTGACTCTGCCTTTGTGAACGAGCCAAAGATAATGTTGCTCGCTGCCTTATTCCTCTCTGCAGGCAAGCAGGAGACTTGTGGCCCAACTGACTATATTTGTAACAAGTAACGTCTCCCTGACCACCCCTCCTAGAACCTGAACTCGGTACTGGAAAAGTGGACTGTGACTGAGCTCCCTAGGACGACTGAGGGTTAGAACCCCTCCGCCTCTTGCTATTCCCCTAGTTATCCTGACTCCTTCTAGAGCCTCCCATCCTCTCATCTTTCGTCTGTATGATGGTCTCAAGATGAGCCGCCGCCTCCACAAGGCGCCTGTAATCTCTAATCATAGATCTGGCCACTCTAAACATAAGCCTGGTCCTCAATCACTTCTCAAACTCCAGACAATGACATTCCTCAGTTGCCACAAGCTCAGGAGCAAACCTACAGATGCTAGTGAATGTGGCTTCAAACTTAGCTACTGGTGTGTTTAGCTGCACCAGCTTGGAAACTGGTCTCTTAACTTCTCCCTAATTGTGGGAGGCAAAAACTTGTCCTGGAAGGCGCTGAAAAAAGCCTCCCAAGTCACCCCAATGCGTCCACGCGCATACTTTCACCACTGACCTGCATCCCCCTTCAGTTGGAAAGATGCCAAGGTCACTCTCAATTGGTCGTCCTCGATGCCAAGCATCTCGAATGTCTTCACTATTTGATCTAGCCACTCATCTACCTTCAGTGGCTCTCTGGGATCACCCAAAAACTTATCCGAATACTACCGAAAAAACTCCTGCTTCAAGAAAGATGGCTATGCCTCAGCTACTTGGGTCAAGACTTGATTTTCAGCCCTGAGAATGTCCATGGATTCCCGCAATGCTCTAGCCATTTCGAGGACTAAGGAGTCCATAGCGTGTTGGCCACTAGTTAGGCCATGTTGGTCTTGGGGGGGAGTCTAATATTATTCATACTAATTCAAATATAAATTTTATACAATCTCCTTTGTTCTATCAAGCTTACCAGTCTATTTCCTATCCATCTTCAAGCTGCCAGTGGGCATAGCTAATTCACTACACAGAATTCAAGCTAACTTTCTTTGGGGAGGCTCTGAAATCCGGTCAAAAGTGCACTCAGTTAATTGGAAGGACATTTGTCTAAGCAAAAATAAAGGTGGGCTAGGTGTGAGAAACCTATGCCAGGTCAATGAGTGCTTGTTAATTAAATGGTGGTGTTCTACCTTTTGAAGCAAAGCACAATTTTAGGCAACAAAACCACCTTTAAGAATTCCAAGAAGGCCTTCTAGAACCTCAGCTCAAAGATAACCAACTTTGGTTGAGGGTGTATAGGCAAAGTGTAGAGAATTGTAGGCTAATATGCACAAATTTTCTAGAGAGAGAGAGAGAGAAATTTGGAGAGAGAATAAAATTTTTAATCCTCAAAATTTTCTAACCTCTAAAGATGAAGAAGAGCCCTCCTTATATAAACAAACATGCATGCTATACACAAACATCTAGCCCAATACGTGGGGGCAGATAGAAGTAACTGTGCAAACATGTGACTCGGGAAAATCTTTCAGGTATAAGAAGATGGGAGGCATTAGAAAATATACCACACTGTTAAATTCTCTCTCTCCCACTGCCTCAACCATAAAAATACCTTACCTACAATAGGCAAACAACTCTGAAAAACCTCTATGGACTAAAGCATATCAGCCCTAACTTGGAACCAAAACCTGAGGGAGGCTTGTAGGCAAAGGACTCAGTTTTTCTTGCTATTTTTCACGTTTGTTCTTCGGTTTCTCAAAACCAAATGGGATCTCTCTAATCTTTTCATATTTCAGTTGCTTTTCTGCTTTCGGGCTAACCCGCGTTCGGATTAGGAAGCTCGGTCTGAGCTTGGACAACTAAGCTCGGGTTGATGGGCGGGCTTGGGTATTGCCAAACACAATTCGGGCTGGGCCATGGGTAACCCTTAAGCTCAAGTGAACCTGCCCGAGTTGCACTTCAATGGCGATTGTTGGATGCACACCTCTTGAGTTGCATCACAGCTAGTTTGTCTCCTGCTATGTTTACATCCGTGATTCATCTTCAAACCTGCACTCAGGTTTGGTAATTTCTTGACAAGAAATTCACATCTTTGTCACGATCGCACATACATCAGCTTAAGAACAAATTGAATTCAGTTTCGAAGAAGACTGAATCTATGGAGGTCGATTTGAGCCAGATCAAGAATATTGTTGATCAATTAAGTTTGGCTTCTTCTTCTATTGATGATGAAGATGTGGTTCTTATAACCTTGAATGGACTTCCTAGTGAATATGATGCTGTTAAAACAGCCATTCGTACTCATCCAGAAACCATTTCCATGGAAGAGTTCTCTTTATTATTATGTTCTGAAGCTATTCACATTGAAGGAAAACTCAAACACTCTTCTGATTTACCAGTTGCTTATGCTACAATGAAAGAGTCTAAAGGATTTCATGCCTATCACTCTGGTAGAGGCTTCTCTCGCCAAGATTCCAGAGGTTATTCTAGAGGTTATAGATCATCTGGTCGATCTACTTATTGTTGAACTTTGGCTTATGTTCCACAATGTTTGCCTTGGATTCCATGAGACGATGTCCATTTTTTCTTTTAGAACCACAATTATCCTCTTCAATCTGCAAGCGAACAATCAAATCCTATAGTGACATCTCTTTGCATTTGTGTTTTAAATAGTTTTTGAAATCCCTCCAAGTTGGCAGTAATTTTTCAATAATATCCATTACTTGAAAAGATTCGCTCAGAGGCATTCCTTCTGCATAACTTTATATTTAGGATGCGTTTGGCAATTAACATTTTAGTTAAAAAGTCAAAATGTCATTGAAAAAGTTTGAAAAATTATACAAAAAAAATCAAAAATATTCTTTTTCATTCGTTTTATATTTTTACAAGTTTTTCTATATAAAGTTAAAAAACCATTCATAAACACCATAGTTTTTTCACCTTATATTTTAATCAGAACACTTCCAAAGCCAACTTTGTAGTTTCAGTTACAATTGTACTCTTTTAAGTAAATCATGAAAGTTGATATTGAATTTTGGGTGATTATTCAGTACTCTTAGAGTATGCACACATCGTGTTCTATAAGGTTTTGATTGATGGAGAGGCGCAAGGGTCCACCATTCATGTTGGGGATGAGAGAACAACATGAGGTTAAGTAATTTTAATTATTATAAATATGAAATGTTATTATGTTTATTTTTCTTAAAAAAAATTTAATACACAAATATGTTTACAAAACAAAACAAAATTTTATGTTTTGTAAAATGCTGTGATATTGGGTGATGCTAGCTAGTATTGATGAAAGAGAAAAAAAAAGAAGATGAAAAAATGGAGGAAAGAGCAATGATTTCCTTTTTACATGTATTTTTAAACACACAAACAAAAAAATTGGTATTGATTATAGGGTTTCTCACTAAAAATTTTCCTTTGCTTATATAAATGTGAGTATAAAATCCACGTTATATAAGTGAAACAATTCACTTTTTCCTTCTTTTCTCGATATGGGATTGTAAAATAAAAATTAAATTGAAGCTAACTAATGGAGATTTTTTTAATTGTTTAAAATTTTAAAAATTCAATAATTCATATACATTGGAACATAAGATTCACTTTATGTAAATAAAACAATTCACTTCCTCTTTTTTTTTTCTTCGATTTGAGATTGTAAAATAAAAGGTAAAGGGAAGCAAACCAATATGAATTTTCTTAAGAAAATTCAATAATTTTAGAATGAGGGTTTAGGCCTTCTAAAAGGCTTCTCCCTTAAAACGCCTCTTATAAGATTCGTTTTGTATAAGTGAAACAACTCATTTTTTCATTTTTTTCCCGATGTGGAATTGTAATACTTATATAAGTGAAGCAACTCACTTTTTCTTTCTTTTCTCGATGTAAGATTGTAATTATTTTAAAATTAAATATTATAAGAGTTTCAAAATCTCATACAAAATTATTTTAAAATCAAAGTTATGTGGGATTGTAAAATAAAAGTTAAATGGAAGCTAGCTATTGGAGGTTTTTTTAATTGTTTAAAATTAAGAAAATAAAAAAAATGAGTACGAGATATTGATCATAAGACTTCTCACTAAAAAATTTTGTTTATATAAATGGGAGTATAAGATTCACTTTATATAAGTGATTTGTTTTTTTACTTGAATCTACATTCTAGGAAATTTTGTTTGGGGCTTATAAATTTAGGATTGTAGTTTGGATTTAAGAGTTGGATGTTAGTGTTTATTATACTTCAAATTTTATTACAACCCAAATTCATAGACTTAAGACTATATTTATGAACTTTTGAAAAACAGAAAATGATTATCATCTTAGGTGATCTTACCACTTAGTTACAAAGGTCCTTTTGAATAAGGGATTGATTGGACCGAAGGTTGTTTTAAATATGCATATGGATGTGATCATCATCATGAATATGAATATGTGCATAAATATGAACACTCATTTTATAAGGTACATGATGCACTACTCTATGTACTACTTATTTCACTCTACATACCATAAACTCGGATTGCACTGTCTTGTGCACCTGCATCAGATTATCTTGTGCATCCCACATGCACTGTCTTGTGCATTCAACCTGCATCGCATTGTCTTGCGCAACCACATCGTACTATCCTGTGTACTCTGTATCGCACTGTCTTGTGCAACCACATCGCACTATCCTGTGTACTCTATATCGCACTGTCTTGTGCACCCTACACAACACTATCTTGTGCACCCTGTATCGCATTGTCTTGTGCACTACAGTTGGCGTAGAAAGGACAAGCTAAGTGGATTTGGACCTAATATGAAATTGGGATTTGGTTAATTAATTGTGATTCATTGCATCAGGCTGAAGTAGACGTTAAATTTAGCTCTTCTCATGAGGAAACCCGAGCTTTTCGGTGTGTTGTTCTTTCTTGTGTTATGTGTATAGAAGACTTTATATCCTATAAAGATGTAAGTCCTTTGGTGTTTGTCATGCCCAAGCTATGAGGCCCCTAACTTTTATAATCCCATTTAGGCCCTTACTTTTGAATTACTTCAATAAAAGCCACATGAACACCAAAGTATAAACCTCACGTCAACACAAAAATAAAAAATAAAATACACCTGCTAATAAAGTAAGAAAAAATTATAGAACTACATAAAACACACAAACCAAAGCTATTGTACACATGTTAACGCTTGATAATCCAAAAAAAACAAAAATTACTAAACACCAAATAAAGCACACCAGCAAGTGCTTTGCAATCCCAAAAATTTAAAACTAAACACCAAACACATCACACCAACTAGTGCACTGCAATATAAAAAAACTAAAATTAAAATAGACATCAGCTAGTACTCTGCAATTCAAAAAAAAAAAAAAAAAAAAGCATAAATTAGACTTTGTCTCTTTTATGTTAGCTTTTTTTTTTTTTTTTCTTTTTTTTTTTTTTCTTCTTCTTCTTCTTCTTCTTCTTCTTCTTCTTCTTTTCTCACTTTGGCACTTCATATTTTTTTCAATTTACTTCTAAAGTTAAATTTTATTTAAAATTAGACGAAAAAATGTCATGTTAATGGTCACATAACATACTCTTGGCAAATCAACTAGGACCTCGTCACACTCGCTACCCAAGAAGTTTGCAAGAAGATAACTAAGCTTATTCCAATCACGCAGATCATATACAGGCAACAAAACTCCGTCAGCCCAGTCTCCCAAGAAATAAAAGCAATCTCCACTCGAGGTACATACAGTAACCCTCTGACGGTAGCAATCTATAATGGCCCGATAAGACGGCCACTGTTGGATGCTGCCGACCCCCTGCCAGCCAAAAAGGTGCCTTGCCAGCCACGGATGAAGCCTTGCCGGCCATGGATGGTGGCCTGCCGGCCACTGATGCACAGGTTCAACCTGCTACAACAGAAACAACAAAGTAAGTACAAGGGTGATCTCACAGGTTGTATGCACTGCTCATCACTGCTTTTCATGCACAAATCCAAGGAGGAACAAGGCTTAACCCTCAAACCACTAACCAAGCAACTCATTGCATGATGGCTTAGAGGCCAAGTGTGCAATTTCAATGACATGCAACACAAACAAGGCAATAAAGTACGTGACCCTATCCTGCAATAGTCAAGGGCCATGGAGACCAAGGAAAGTGGTACGTTTCATCACTTTCAAGTATGAAACGTCCCCTTTTCCTCGCATTTGAATTAATGTCCAATTCAAATGCATGCAATGCAACACACACATGCTTAAGTTTCTTTCCAAATGAATTTTATATGCATTACTTTAAGATTAGGTTGTGTCCCAAAATATGTCCCATACTTGGGATACGATGTTCTATTCTTTTTTTTTTTAGTATATTGACAGCTATAGCTTGGGGGAGGAAAACTCAAACCTTTATCTTCTAGTGAGGTACAGGGGTTCTAGCAAACTAGGCCAGTCCCAGTTGGTTTATAATGTTCTGTGATGCAGGAAATAGTGGTAACTCTAGTTTGAACATTTCTTCCCAATTGCTTGGTCATGGTGACTTACCTCCCTACTCCTTCATTTCACCTGCTCCCTGGCAAACTTCATAAGATGCAGAGCTGAAATGTAGGGCCCTTTATCTCTCTCTCTAAAACTCCAGTCATAGGCACTTGCATGGTAATGTGTACAGAGAAACAGTTCCATGAACGCAAGGAAGCATTGAAGCACGGATACGGGTACTGGTACGATATGGATATGTTGATACGGTAAAATCCCCCCCCCCAAAAAAAAGGTACGGGTACGGCTTGATACGTTTGTAGAAAAATATTTATTTTTAATTTAGAGTAATGCAAAAATTGATTAAATGGTTTAATTTGTAAAGATTCAACTTACAATTAACATTTAATGCCAAACAAAAACAACCACCCATTATATAATCATCATCCAAACACATACTAAAAATTAATTTGGTAAAAAAATAAAAAAAAAATAAAAATGTAAAAGATATATTATTTTTATATAATTTTATCTTTGGTGGGTAGAAATAATTTTTAAAGGCTTGTATTCTCTCTTTGAGGTAGGGGTTTTCTATACTTTCATATGGTCTTTAGCTTAGTTATTTATCATTGTGTAACAATGGTGGATTTGAGAGTAGTTTGAGCAAACCTAGGGTTTGGGATGTGAAATAAAAAGAGGGATTTCTAAATGAATGTGAAATAAATGGCTTAGCTTGTGTTTCAACCACTGCTATCTGAACTGTTTGTTCTGCCAAATCTTCAACATCACCTGCTAAGTTATCTGGCCTTGAAATCATCATTTGTTAAACCTTTCCCTTAGGATTTGACCTCTCCTTCATCAATCACAATCGGGCCCAAATCTTCATCATATAGCACAGCTTCTATGTTGCTAACTTCCACAACAAAGGGATTTGTATCAGCCCAGAAGACTTCCATTCCTCCCTTCTTATTCTGACCACCACCAATTAGAAAAATTAGTACCTGGTGCAGAGAAGAGGGTACACATCCACTAAGGTGGATCCAATCCCTACCTAGGAGCACATTGTAATTAGAAGTAGAATCTATTACAAAGAAAGTTGGTTAATAAAAAATAATTAAAAAAAATACTATAAATATCAAATTTATAAGAATTGAACCCACAACTTGACACAAGCCCGGTCTTGTGGCTAGGCCACAGGCAACTGCCTTGGCTAGGTCACACGGACTGGGTGCTTGTCATCCTAGCTCCACGAGTGGTGGTGCATGCCCCATGAATTATGCCTACAGACCAACCCAAGAGATGCAATAGGGATCTACCCTGCCTGCTTTACTGCTCACAAACTAATGCGCTTGCAAGGTGCTTGGTGTAGAACTCGCATCCCTAATGAGTCAGTACGTGCACCCTATCCATCCTTGAATACTCTGGCTCTGATACCATGTTATACAGTTTATCACTGAGTACTCTGGCTTTGATACCATGTTATACCCTTGAGTACTCTGGCTCTAATACTATGTTATACGATCTATCCTTGAGTACTCTGGCTCTGATACCATGTTATACATTCATGGGTAGATAAGGTGCGTGTCCCTGGCCTACACGCCGTAGGTGCTGTTGAGTGAGTACGCACCTAACACCGAGAAGTGAAAGGTGGATCAAACGGTATAGCGATAGCCTAGATCCAAGGGTCGTGTTCCTATCTCGGCAGAGCCCACAACCGGTCAGCCTTCTAGTGAGCCATTAATCCGGCAAATCGTCTAGGAATAACGGATAGGAAACACAGTGACTTAGGCACACTAATGCAAATGCAAATGCAAAGAAACATATACATGTGGATAAAAATACACATCATGATTTTCGAGTCAAGTTCTCCAAATCCCCAGCAGAGTCGCCAGAAACTGTGGGACGACTTTCCGTCGCTTCCTTTCGGAGGGACAAGAAGCCCATAGTATCGGACTCATCGTGGTGCTAAACCTGATCTCACAATGTGAAATGTGAAATAGAAAATACAAAGAGTCCAAATCTAGCAAAAATATTTTGGAAAATCGATTTTAAATCAAATAATGCCAAAATTGGACTGCTTTGGTAGATACAGAGTCGCCACCTAAATATTTTCTTTTCTAGGATACTGTCGAGCACAAAAAAGAGGGATGGATTCACAAAGCGAGAAAGGGTGAAAGGAAAAGGGAGAATGACGAATGGCACAGGCTTAAACAATCACATAAAGAAAGTTTGTCGAACTAGATGAGGAAAAAATGATGAGGAGGAGTAAGGAGTACACGATCTGTAGAAGGCAATGCATATGTGGATGCTGTACCATCTCCAGATCGGCTTCCGTGAAAGAGACTATGGGTCCCTGATACTCATGTGTCCGAGTCTTTTCTGCTGGACCTGATACACATGCTGCAGGTGTCTTACTCTCTGAGTCTCCCCTCGTACAACATTCTCATTCACCTTTGAGTGAATCACATTGATTACCTGAGGTCCATCCACCTATGGTGGGTGGCTGGTGGCGGTGGCGGAGGCGGTGCCGCTGGTGCCATGGGAAACCTTGCATGTTCTTCTCTGGTTCTGGCCTCATCCATTAAGTCACTCAAGTGGCCTTGTCTGACCAAGTCTTCCAAGTTTTTTTTTATATATGTATACATGAGTTTTATTTATTTATTTTAGAATATATAGTTATTGACAGAGTATAAACTTTTCGTTTGATAGAGCTTCTGCTTATAGTTGATTAGGCACAAATAACTTAGATAATTGATTTCTAAAAGCTGGGTTAGAGTGCATTTGATTTGTGCTTTTGGATTATTAAATTTTATCTCCAAACAGCACGCAACATGAAATATTTGCTTAGATCCCAGTTTGGGCTAATCCTTTGACCAACAAATTTCTCTTAATAGGGGTCTTGGGTTTCACTCTGAGAAGGGAAACAGAAGGCAAGACTAAAGTGCTTACAAGGAGAGGGTTGGAGTTCAACTCTCCAAGTGCTAATAATAACTAATCACTGATTTTAATTGATCTTAAAAAAAATAATAATAAAAAGGAAAGAAAATTCCTAGTTTGGCTTCAAATCTGCAGAAAAACACAGTTCCTTGCATGCTTGGTGTTTTAGGCCTTAGTGCACCATTTGTTTGAGTTAATAGCATGATTTAGTGTGGTTTGCATGCCATTTCAGCACTAATACCTCTGCAATCAAATTTGACACTGAGGTTACGGCTTTGATTCTTCTATCTAGTTTGCCAGAAAGTTGGAATGGTACTGTAACGGTAGTAAGTAATTTTTCAGGACAAGAAAAGTTGAATTACAATGATATTCGAGATGTAATTTTGAGTGAAGAAATTTGCAGGAGGGAATTAGGAGAAACATCAGGTTCTGCCTTGAATACAAAAGTCAAAAGAAGATTAGTAGGAAAAAACCCGAACCGCAACAGATCAAAATCCAAACACAAAAACAAGTCAAGAACTGGGGAGGAATGGAGTTGCTGGAACTGTGGAAAGAAAGGACATCTAAAGGGAGATTGCTTGACATTGAATAAGAATAAAGGTAATCAAAATCAGAAGTCTACTAATGCTGCAACGGAGGAGATTTATGATGCTTTGATTTTAAGTATTGACAGCCCTATTGAATTTTGGATTTTAGATTCTGGGGCATCATTCCATTCTACTTCACAGGGAGAAATCATGGACAATTACATTAGTGGTGATTTCGGGAAGGTTTATCTAGCTGATGATGAACCTTTGAAGATTGTGGGTAAAGGGAATGTAATAATCAAGTTGCCAAACAGATCTATTTAGAAGATACAGGATGTCAAACATGTGCCTGATTTGAAAAAAAACTTGATTTTTTGTTAGACAACTTGATGATGAAGGTCATGTTGTAACCTTCATGGGTGGTTTGTGAAAAATCACCAAAGGAGCCATGGTTGTTGCTCGTGGTAAAAAAGAAGGCACCCTTTACATGACTATGAACAATAAGGATGCAGTAGCGGTTGTTGGTGAGAAGGAAGACTCAAATCTATGACACAAAAGGCTTAGGCATATGAGTCAAAAAGGGATGGAGTACCAAAGTTCACAAACAAGTCCAAACACAAACAGAGACACCAGAGTTCACAAGAATGATACCTGACCTTGCAAGATCTGTCGGCAAAGATTGAAGTTCGCAGCTATGCATCTTTAATTATGTTATTTTATTCCTTAATTATAATCAATTTTTTTCTTTAATTATGACAATATTTTAGTTATGACTCATAAATAATTAATTATATCTTATGTGATAGTCGATTATATTTTTTATTTTAATTACAACTTAAAAAATATAAAATCATGTCTTTTTTTTAATTATAAAGTACATGATATATCAAGGATAATAGTCTTTTTCCTTCCTAGGTTTTGTGAGAGACAGAAGAAAAATGAGAAAAACAAAGCGACAACAGATGAGTACGAGAGAGACTTTTCAATTTTTGATCTTCGTGAAATTTATGTATGAGAGAGAGAGGGGGGAGAGAGAGAAAAAAAGTACGAGACAAAAAATGCCTTTCAAAATTGAGAAGAAACAGCCTGTCAAAGACAAGGACATATATACATATATATTTTTTTAATAATGTTATATGTATTAATTAGTATACTAACTAGTATATCAATTGATGATGTGACATAATTTAAAAAGTTTTTGGTATTTGTAATGTAAGTAATGAGTAGAGTCAATAATAATATCATAACTAGTGTACTATATTATATTGACTACCTTTGTCAAGTTTATTTTTTTAAGTATTTATGTAGAAGTAAAAAAATATCCTTAGGAATAAATTTTTCCTTAATTTAGTTATAAAATAGCTATAATACTCTTTTTCCTTCGATTTCACTTGACGAAAATATATGAATAGTTTAGATTGAAAACAAATCAAAATATTAGGTTTTAGATTGACAAAATTAAAATTTAATAATTTATTTTGTTGAAAAATTATATTATATACTTTATTTTTTTTTAGTTTTTATGATGGAGAATTTCAAATGATCCAGCTTATCATCTAGTTAAGAACCTAATAAATAAACTCCGAATGCACCTAATTACTCACAAATTAATTTTCTCAATCCACATACTAAAAGTTACAATTATGACTCATAACCGTTGTATACACACCATTCAACCCTCCTTTACACACACTTGTTGAGTGACCTTACTTCTAGATTTGTAGACCCATTATAGACCAACGTCAAAATCATTCAAGACCACAGTGTGAACTGAAGACATAATCCCTCATTGAAGACCCTATTAAACCTCCATTGAAAATTCCATTGAAATTTACGTGTAGATGTTAATAGGTAAACTTATTATTCAATAAGTCCTGTGAGCATTAATGACATTTTTCATAAAATACTATTAAAAAACGTCACTAATTGTTAATTTTTAGTGAGGGTTTTAAAATTGCCACAAAAAGTCTTTTCTCTTGCTCTATTTCTCACTCATACCTAATTTGAATGCAAGAAAACAAAGAGAGAATCTAGATTAGAGAGAGAAGTGGAAGGGGTTAGGGTGCACCAAATCTAAAAAGAAAAGTGAAGTCAGTTTTCAGAAACTCCAATGAACATCAAACAATGCCAGGAAAAGGCAATGCGTTGTCAATAACAAAACCATAACTTTTTGTAAATAGTCTATAGTTGCAAACACCCACCAAGCTCATCCCATCTCTTCCACTCAACCAACACCCACCACCTTTCCCTCTCAGGGCACCGTGGTGGTAGCCACCATTACAATTTGGGTCTTGGCTTAGTTAATTGGGTATGCCTATATATATAATGTATGCGTCTCTATAGTGATAAAGAGAAGATGAAGGATGATGGTGGTTGCCATGGTAGAGAATGATAGACATGGATTTTAATTTATGGGTTAACTTTATTTGAGTTAAGAGAATGATAGACATAGATTTTAGAAGAATAATGAAACAAAAATGAAAGGGAAAGATGGAGAAATGAGGGGGATAAGCTACAGAGAGAGAGAGAGAGAGAGAGAGAGAGAGAAGCATTTTAGAGAGAGAAGCAACGTCTTTGTTTTCAAAAAACTTGGGAAGAAGAAGAAGAAGATCAAGAATTATCTGAGGGGAAAAATTTTAGTTTTATGGTCGTGCAACACACGCTCTGTTGAAACAATCTTGTGGGCTTGAAAATAGTGATTTAACTTTGTCGAGGCCATCACTAGAGTGAGTGTCAACTTCTCTAAGGGCAGATACCTGGATTCTGCACTTGCTAGGGTTTTACTCATGTAATAAACCGCCTTTTGTTCTCCCTCATCTTCTCAGATTACAACTGCACTCACTGCATGTTCTGAGACAGCTAAGTAAAGGAACAATTCCTCTCCAGGAATTGGATTTGACAAAACTGGGGCTGTTGTCAGGTATCTCTTCAAGTTGGCTAGGGCGACTTCACGTTCTTCTGTCCACAAAAAATCTATGGCCTTCTTCAGCAAACTAAAAAATGGTTAACACTTATCAAAACTTCGGCTGAAAAAATCTATTCAATGCTGCTGCCCTCCCAGTCAACATTACTTGTTTTGCTGATGTCAGGCTTGTCAATTCAATTATGGCTTTGATTTGGTCTGGGCTTGCCTCAATGCCCCTTCTGGTGACCAAGTATCCTAGGAACTTACCAGATCCAACTCCAAATGCACACGTCGAAGCATTAAGTCGAAGTCGATATGTTCTTAGAATATCAAAAACTTCCTTTAAGTCAGCCAAGTGGTCCCGAGGTTCTCTAGTCTTCATGACCATGTCATCTACGTACATCTCCACTGTCTTGCCAATCGGATGTCTAAACATCTTAGTCACTAACCTCTGGTAAGTTGCTCCTGCATTCTTCAACCCAAAGGGCATCACTATGCATTAATTACAACCCTATAGGGGTGATGAATGCAGTCTTCTTCTCATCTGGGGGATACATTGCATTCTGGTGGTATCCCCTGTATCCATCCAAAAAGGTCATCCTCCCCATGCCCTGAAGTGGCATCTACTAGCTGGTCAATCTTTGGTAGGGGAAAACTGTCCTTGGGTAAATTACACTTTACATCCCTGCATTTTACACAAAATTTTACTTTAGTCTCTACACATCAAAATTGTGACACTTAACCCCTAAAGGGTAACTTTATTAGCTTCACTATTAACAGAAGGGCCAATGTGACACTTGACTAAAAGTGGTGCAAATGTCTCTTGGTAATCTACCTCATAAGTCTGAGTAAAGCCCTTAGCACCAGTCTTGCTTTGTACCGCTCTATGGAACCATCTGCTTTGTGTTTTACTGTGTACACCCACTTACACCCAACTGGATGTTTGCCTCTAGGTAACTCCACTAACTCCCAAGTGCCACTCTTGCTAAGGGCTCTCATCTCTTCCATCATGGCATGTTTCCATTTAGGAATAGAGAGAGCATCCTGAAAATTGGTAGGTAGACTCACAGAAGACACTTTAGATAGAAAAGCTTTATATGAGGAAGACAGATTAGAATAAGACTCATGATTAGTAGTAGGATGCTGAGTACATGTCTTAACCCCCATTTTGTTGAGGAGTAGTTGAAAACAGGGAAAAATCATTGAAAGAAGGGTTGCCTGATACTCAAATTGTGGAGAAGCAACCATCACCCATGGAAGAGTATGATCCTAGTTGGTATATTATGGCTTCTAACTAACAAAGCCTGCAATCATACTACCAGACTCGCTCTACATCAATGCTATTAGAGAAAATGTGTCTGGAAAAAGTCTTGATGACTGGCCTGAACAAAGTCTTGATGAACAAAGATAGAGGAAGACCTAGGGAACCTCTATTTCTTTGAGGAAGAGGACGTGGGAAGTGTGCAAATCAAATGGTGAGATTCGAGTTTGCTGTCAATTCTGCTTGCAAGCTCTTTTGGTTAGTCATTTTAATGTTGTCAAACAATTGTTCAAATATCTCAAGGGTACTCTCCATCGTGGTCTTCATTTTTAACCAGGTCCTCTCATTCTTAATGCCTATTCTGATTCAGATTGGGCTGGAAGTGTTATTGATCATAGGTCCACCACTAGGTTTTATATTTTTCTTAGTCCCAACTAGGTTTCTTGGTTTGCTAAGAAGCAACCGACTGTTTCTCGGTCTTCCACTGAGGTTGAGTACAGAGCTCTTGCTCAGACCTCAACTGAACTTAGTTGGTTAGGCATGCTTCTTAAGGATCTTCATATTCCTTTTGTGCCAGGTATCGATCCACAGGGACAATTGTGAAATTAAACTAATTTAATTGTTAAATTCCTAAATTAATTTTGATAAAAAGATTGATTGATTCATAAACTAATTTAATAACAAATAAAATAAACTAAGATATTAAACTAGCCATTATAAATAAAGATGAATTTACTAATTTGGGAAAAAATCTAGGGTAATGAATTCACCACTAGTTATGTAAATAAGATTTCAATTTGAAATCAATTATGCTACGGTTTGAACTAAATTATACTTCGCAACTACAAGTTCGAAGCATTTATCAAGAGAATCATCACGTTTAATGCATAGGTACAAACCATCTCAAGTAGTATGAATTGTTTGCTCTAACTAGGGTAGCAAAATGATTCGTCCCTCGTAGTATGGCTCGTCTCATACATTAAATATGAAAGAAAAGAAAACTATTGTATGAAAAGCATTCAACAATCACAGAAAAGATGAAACTAGATAACTATTCTGGTAATTTATTTTTTATTTTCTTCATCAAACAGTGAATTTTTTCGTAATGGATCTCTTGGGTTTCACTAGTTTTACATCGATCCTCTGTTCTTTTCATTCTACTGCTCTTGCTTAATTGTTCAGTATTGTTATTCGAAGCTCATAAATTGATTTACTCTCACACATGCAATTTCAGGTGCTGGGTTTTCATCCAAAAGCAAGTATATGTTTCGGAAAGTCAACATTCAGATCAAGCTCGTGGAGGGTGACTCTGCTGGAACTGTCACTGCTTTCTATGTAAGTTATATAGACTTGTTTTTTCACTCTTCAGTACCTCACACTATATTCATATTTCACACACAAACACATAGAAAATGATATTATGGGTTTCAATCAATAATCTGTTTCTGGCACTGATGACAGCCTAGAGTTTTATTGAATTGAAAAGACACATCGGTAGAATCTTTACTGTATTTTTAAGGTTAATGTGTTCCTCCGTTTCCTCCCTTACGAAATTTTTTTTTTCTCATGTCGTTACTTTGGTGCTTGTTTTAAACCATATAATGATTTAACGAATTTACAATAATCTTTCTGGTTGTTCCATATAGATTTCTTCATTTAACTCACCATTTAAGAAAGTTGTTTTCACATCCATCTGATGAATTTCTAATTTGTATAAAGACGCAATAGCAATTAGCATTCTAATGGATGTTATTCTAGTAACTGGTGAGTATGTGTCAAAGTAATCAAGACCTTCCTTTGGTAGTATGGCAATCACACTCATGCAAGTATGCTAAAGCATAAAAACTTACCGAGTACTCCAAGCCAAAACAAAAACTAGTTAGAAAGATGCATGATCCTAACTATGTTAAGTGTCTAATGCAACGCATGCAAATAGCTTGTATAACATGTTTAAAAGGAAGACGGCTTCCATTATTGCATGTTCTGCTTCTTCTTAAATTTTTTTTTTTTTTTATCAATTTTACATAATTTTATTTTTGATGGGTAAAAATAATTTTTTAAAATTAAAAAAATATTTTTTTCACGTTTATTTTTGTCAAATTAGTTTATATTTTATTAAATTGACGATTTTGCCCTGAAAAATCCAATGGTAGGTTCAATTGTGCTTATTTGGAACAATATTCAAAATTCAGGGTCAAATGTGTCACAATTGAAAAGTCAGGGACCAAAATGACACAAGCTCCAAACTATAGGGACAATTAGTATAATTTGCCCTTTACTTTTCGTATAAGATTACTTAGGAGAATCATGACATCTTGGGATTACAAAGGTTTTTGTATGTATAACACCATTAAAATATTTACTGCTACTAAAGGAATGCAGATTCCATTGATCGTTGTAATATGAGCAAAACATAGTCATCTCAAATGCTACAATAAGCAACATGAAAATGGTATGATAAAGAAAACTCAGAATAAGTTTTAGTTACCTTGCTTTTGACTGACCTGCCACTGAAGTTGGAAGCATTCACAAGTTTAAATTGAAAAATGCAGCTATGCGAAGCGTAGACCGTGGCTGCCACATTTACTCGAAAACCCATTTTTTTCGCTTTGGCAAATTGTTCAGATCAGCATCAGTAATTGATTTCATGAACCTATAGATACCCAAGAACATGAAAGAGTAGCAAATACTCATTTTCTTTTAATGCTGATTGCCTTGAGAAATTGCATCTGTCTGATATTCATTCGAAAAGTCACTTAAACGTGTGGAATCTGGAATCCATTTAAATCTCACCATACTTTCCAAAACCCTAGTTACCTTGTCCTCGCATCCTGCTTCATTCAACCCTCGGACTACATTGCTACACGTAGCAAGACTTAGCGTTCGACCATAGGTTCTGATGACATAGGTGCATCCAAAGGATGTGCTATTCCATTATTTTCAAGAATGGGTACATCTATGTCTCCCTCAACACCTTCTTCCAGGAGTTCATTTTCTTCTTGTCTCCTACATCTAGCCATTTCAAGATGTCCCACTGGGCGTGCCAAAAATATATGTTGGCTTTTTCACTTTCGAAGGGTAATTATGTAAATTTGGGCGTGCCAGCAAGGATCAATCAGTCCTTACAGAATGTTAATTGCCAACCAATTATCAGACGATTGTGTTATAGTTCTTTTTGCCTCAATGAAGAAGAATTTTACTGGTGGCTTTGTTAAGAGAAAACTTGAACAAACAAGAATAATTAAAAACTAAATTTCATTAAGTAAATGCGAACTTACAAAATGAGATGATCCAGTCTGGTTTACAGCAATAACTGCTTGAACTACTCCTAAGGAATTGAAGTGTGGTACAGGAATTGAAATGCTGGAAATGTAAAGAACTGGAAATGTAAAAACTGAGTAAATAAACTGGTTTCTGGATCTGAGTCTGGGTCCTTTATTTGATGCATTCTCTGCTATTTATACTATCTCGTAGTAACCGTCGAAGTTGACTTCCAACCGTCGAACTTCACTCCTATGATTGCTGAACATGCTACGTTACAGTCACTTCTTCTATGCCACTATCTGCAGTTAGGCTTCCCTCCTGATTTTGAATTTGAATGTATGAGTAATCGTTAGGCCACGTCATCTTTCATCTCTTTGCTAATTCAATGCTATGTGGATCCATGATAACCAATGCTAATTGCCACGTGGGAAGTTTTGATTTTCTGATCTGGGGTTATACATCTCGAGTATTGACTTCGCGCATGCCAGGTGGTGAGCACTTTTGAAAATGGTTTTTGAAAAGTTTTAATAAAAGTTGATTTTGCTCAAATTTTATCCTTTTTCAACTTAGGCAATTTTTCAACCAAAAGGAAATTTTTCAATGCTCACAACTTCAATTCATTGATTTCAACCTTTTAGTACATTCTCCAAACTCCCTGATACAAATCAAAGCTATTTTTATTACATCATAAAACTTGAAAATAAAGGTCGATGTTCTACACGTTTCTAAGGTTTTCCTTGAGTTTTGGCCCAGAATTTTGAGTTTGGATGTGTTTGGTTTGAGTTTAGTGCTAGGGAGTGCAATCTAGGAATTCCAGATTCTGCACTTCCGCTCGAGTGGCAGGTTCTACGCTCGAGTAGAGAGTCTGAAGTCTTGGACTTCAGCTTGAGCGGTCAAGGGCCAGCTTGAGCGTAAATTGCATGCTTCCAGAAGTTCACTCACCAAACTGTGGTCCAGCTATAGACTTTTAAATTTGAATGATTCTTAAAACTAACTATATCTATAATTTGTATGCAGTGTGGATTGTGGCCTCTTTGTTTGCAATAAAATGAGACAATATAGCAATCATGAAGCTATTAGCTTGACATTATTGACACAAGACGTAAGGTTGATGAGGGCAGAAACCATAGAGAGATTTGCAACCGAAGTTGGCCAGTCATGGATAGAACCAATTGAAATACCACCAAAAGAAGAACCAAAAGTATAATAGTGAAAGCACACTAGTGAAAGGAAGATAATGTACACAATGTAATTAGGAATAACCCTTTCAGTATCCTTAGATTTCATTGATTCTCCGAACTGTTCAATTCTTTTAATGGTTCCTGAATCCTCATTTTCTTTCACTAGTTTCACTACACTATTGTCAGTTAATAGTAAGGCCTTAGCTTCAGCATCTTCAATAGATTGTAAGTTTTGATATATCGAATCCTTTGAGATACTTCAGAAAGTTGAAGAGGTAGTGTACAGATTGGTTTTACCCCCTCCATTAGCTTGAGTACATGACATTTTCCACGTGTCTATACTGCGGAAGTACATAATGCACCCTTCTCACATCATCGACTGTGAAGAAATCCGATTTGACAAAGATGCTACCTGTGAGAAAGGACCAATAACAATTGTGGACAAACAAGAAAAGAACTTGTGTTTAAAATTGATATAAAATTTTAAAGGATAAAGACATGTAAGTTGAAAGCTAATTCAACTCAAACTTCACATAAAAATCGCAGAAACAAAAATTCTAAGATGAATATAATAAGAGAGAGAGAGAGAGAGAGAGAGAGAGAGAGAGATCTAAAAGCTTAATACCTTTGATCTGTATTACGACCAACTTTTTCACAATTCAGCTCTCAAACACCTCAGAAAACTTGAATTCCAAAGTTTAAAAAAAAAAAAAAAAAAAAACACAAAAGGAAACGATCCACATACACGATAGGTAGGTCCAGTGGGATCTACTGCTTCTCACAGAACAAATATAATGGATAAAACCAAAAATGTCATTAAATAGGGATTATTTACATAAAGAGCCACTATAGCAGTGACAGAGGCGGCAAAGGTACAACAGTGTAAAGAAGTTATGAATGATGTCCTTCATATTAACAGAAATCAGAATCGCATGTTAAACAGATAAACATGTCATACTGAAACATAACAGGTATATGTGGTGCATCCAATAGCAACTAAACAGATGGTCTTGAAGACCGAACAGGTGGTCACAAGGACTGATGAACAGATATGATGGCCATCAATAGAAAAAGAAGTTCCAACAAGTGAAATTAACAGTGGCTCGAGCGTAAAAAAGAAACTCCCAGAATCTCTGAAAATCGTGTAGTTCACTTACACTATTCCTCATTCTAGAATCTCTAAAAAGAAGCTCCCAAATTATTCCTCATTTCATTTCCATTTTAATATTCCTCATTTCATTTCTGTTTTTCCCTTATACTACTTCCAATTACTACAATTACATAACACCAAAATGAAATTATTAACTATCATCCTATACAACAATAAAATTACCATAATTATTAATGAGTAATACTACGAATCCAAAATTGGCATCTCAGATCAGGAGAAGTGCTAGCAGAGAGCAACTGGCTAAGGTTCATGCTGAATTGCGGGCCAAAGAAAAAACCAGCTTGGCAGACCTTGAAAAAGCAGAAGAGTCGGTACAATCTCAATGATTGTGTTGAACATTATTTTCATGTCGAGATGTATCGTGCAGCATACTCGGGTACCATATTCCCTATACCATCAGTGCCACCTATCAACGTGCCATGCAAAAGATCTTCGATGACATGCTCGATAAATTTGTTGAGTGCTATGTTGATGATTTAGTGGTCAAAACTAAGAAAAGGGAAAATCACCTAGAGGACCTTCGTGTAGTCTTCAACCGGCTGAGGAAGTATGACTTGAAGATGAATCCACTCAAATGCGCATTTGGAATCACGTATGGAAAGTTCTTTCCTGTAAGTTTAAGCACAATTTGATATCTATGAGAGATTACTGACTTGATCATCGGAGTGCCCTCGGGTGGCAAACCACTACGCTATTCTCATATTCTTGTTAGGATATTTCCTTAGGTTGTCCTTTCTTTCTTTATTTTATTTATTTTTTTCATTATGTCCCTCTTTACCCTAATGTTTGAACTTGATCTTTTGTTCTGTGTGAATCATAGGAAGAACAAAGGAGGCTCACCTTTTATGCAGCGTTGTTTCTACCATTTTCATGCAGGGGATGACCAAATGTCCAAGTTTAAAAGATTGTATTTCTGTTGGGGTCCATTGAAGAAGAGCTTCTAGAATGCTTGTAGGCCAATCATTGGTGTTGATGGTTGTTATTTGAAAGGGCCACATGGTGGAGTGTTGTTGACTACAGAATTGTGGAGGTTGATGATAATTCTTCTAGGATTGATTCTACAGTTGGTGAGAGTTCTTTGGTTAATGATTGTGATGATGTTGGTGGTATGTTACCTAGTTTTTATCCAAAACCAAAGAGAGTTTTGTTGTTTGCTAGTTGGATGAAAATTATACACAATGTTGGTCAAGAATTTGATGGAGTGTCAGCATTTCGCATTACTTTGGCTAAGTATGTAGTTGAATGTGGCGACAATTAAATATTAATTTAGGACTAAACCCCAACCCTTATTCCATCATCCAAATCCTAGAGGTGAAACAAAAATCTAAACTAAATGCTCTCGTCTCCATAAGGTTTAAATAAATTTCCATACTCAAAAGATAACAAGGGATTTAAGCAAAACTAACAAAACGCCAACTAAAACATCCACCATAATTTCATAAGTATCCAATACCTCCAATATTAAAACAACAACAAACTGGTCAAAATCACTTAAATAATATACAGTTGAAAAATAACCCTCAATACCAAACTATCAAAATACTAATGTCGTGAAAAAAAAAAATAAATTCATAAACTAACATCAACCCTAGGCTCAAGAAAACAAAAGAAAACGAAGACCAGGGGAAACCCTCCGTCAGTATTCGGCTCGATATTGGGAGTGTTTTAATTCGGTCGACGACTATTCAGACTTGTAAATGTTTCTAAAAACTTCAACAAGTTTCAAGCTCTTTTGAACTTTATTTATCATTCCTGCTCCTTGCCCCCTAATGTGAAACTAAGTTCCACTTAAGTTCGCATTAAGCAAAGAAATATTGCCTTTTGCTGAAGTCAGATTCAAACTTATGTGAGCTAAGATGTTCCTCCTTGGGCTCTATGTTAATCTAACCAAAGCAAGCTTTAGTTCAATCCTGCCAACATGGCAAATCTGCTTTGTCCAATTCAATTCGAATCTGCCGAGATAGAAAGTCCAAGTTGCTCGTACAACTTTGTTCGTCTCAGCCGAGATGGCAAGTTTAAGTCAGTTACTCAACTTAGTTCAACTCTATTATATGCAAGTATAATTCAACTCTGCCATATAATAAGTCTAAGTTACTCGGTGTTTTTTTTTATCAAGAACTATTAGAAAACATCACTAATTGTTAATTTTTAACGACAGTTTGAAAATTATCATAAAAAATGTCAGAAAAAAGCCACTAATTTTTAACTTTTAGAGACAGATTGAAAAATTCATCACAGAAAAACATCACCAATTGTCAATTTTAGCGACAATTTATAAAAATCGTAACAAAAAAAGTCATTAATTGTCAATTTTTAGCATTTTTTTTAATTTATTTTTTTTGGTTGAACATAGACACAAGATTTAACGAAATAAACATACATTTAAGTTTAGAAAATATGATAACATTATTTTTCTATCCGTATAACTAAAAAATTATTAATGAAAAGAGAGTTACATATTATATAAGATGAAGTTTATAGAAACTATGCCCATGGAATTATATCAAATTTGTGAAGTTGAATGCATTTTCTCCAAATTTGAAGAGAAAAATTTGTTATTTAAACCAACCTCTTCATATTTCAAATTCTATTGTCCTTGATAAGACATTAATAACAAATTTTTTCACACCAAGTACACATGATAGACTTTAATGATAATCAACATTATCTCCTATATCCACACACATCATTTAAAATTTTATGTTCTAATTCAAATTTCATGATTATGTGCTATACAGCATATTTTGTTGCAGGCTCTGATATAGGAAAATTCACCATCAAAATTGTCGACGACATTCGTACGCTGAATAAATCGGTTCATTTCCGACCATCTTGCAATTTTCTCAACATGAATGACCTTGCATCTTTGTGGGGGAAGAAGATCGGACGCACCCTCCCCCGAGTCACTGTCTAAGAAAATGACCTGCTGCTCAATGAAGATGAAGTGGACTCCTTCAATTTGCCTTTGTATACTACCTCTCCCAAAGACATGACAAAGCTAGTAGAAAGAAATGGGTGTTTCAACATAGAGAGAATGGAGGTAAGTGATACCAAGCCAAAGAATGATGGACCAACTAATGTGCCAACAATATTAATGCACTTTAGAGTTGGCTTGGAAGGAATTTTCACCAAACACTTTGGGAGTAAGATCTTCAAAGAACTGTTTGAACGAACTGTTAATAAATCTGCGGAGATTTCCTCCGTGTTGGAATCAAGCTGTGTGAAAGGAACCCAACTATTTTTGGTTTTAAAGCGTAAATGATTTGTAAGTATTTTTTTTTTGGTTCTCGGTATATGGTTTGGTTTGGTTTAACCCAAACAATTTATGTTATATTCAACTTATTTTTTATATATATATAATTTGGTGATATATTTGTTGCAATGAACACTTCTATGTTTATTATTTAAATTTGAAAATGAGAGTGACATAGAGTAACGGTAAGTCCCGATGTAATCAAAGGCTTAATACCGCGGGACACTTGCCTTCAGTTGTGAATATTGTCTAAGGATAATATAGTGGATCCACTAACCACTCAATGATATATATCGAAGAAGGTCAAACGTAAAATAGCGGCCGCTAAACAAAAGGTTTGACCAAAGAGCAAATGAGGGAAAGTTCATTGAGGGGAATGTGATTAGAGCCTATTAATTATGTTTTATCTAGAATTATTTTTCTGTCTTTGGAGTGTTATATTAGAGTATTACGTCTGAAAAAAATACAATAATTTTTTTTTGTGTGTGTTAGATTAAAGTGTTACAATAAGAAATTTTTTTGTGTGTTACAATAGAGTGTTACACTAAGGAGTTTTTTTGAAGTGTTACGTTTGAAAAAAGTACAGTAATGAGCTTTTTTATGTATTACATTAGGGTATTACACTAAGATATATATATTTTTTAAGTGTTACATTGAAATGCTACGTTTGAGTGTTACATTGGAGTATTACAATTTGAAATTACACATTTGGCCAAAACCGACCAAGTAATTTTTGTACTCCTTTTGAAATGTTTGAAAAATCATACATCATTTTGGAATGTTTGAATAATCACATATTTTAAGTCATTTTTGTATTATTTTTAAAATGTTTTTCAAATAAAAAAGATTTTTATATAAAAATTCATCCCAAATTTGATTATCATATATTGTGTACCTTACTTTTTTAGCACAAAAGAAAAAAAAGAGAAGGAACATAATATTAATAAGGGTATAACCATAATCAATGAGACTAATTGCTCTATAAGAAAATCTTTAGGATTAAATGGATCACCATTCTTCAAAATGGAATTTATAGATAAATTTTCCTTTTAGTTTTGGGCAATTACTTACTCTTTTTTTTTTCTCTCTATATATTGTAATTTGGTACATTTTAAGTGTATAATGTTTTCACTAATACACTCGGAGATGCACTATGAAAGAAGTATCATTCGAAAATCAACCAAGAAGAAGAAAAATAAATAAAGCAATACGATGAATGTGGAGTAAAAATCAAAGATTAAAACTCCTAAAGCAAGCAAGCAAGCAATCAAACAAGCAAGTAGAATAAAATATTTAACAATAGACATTTGAAAATTTACAACAAAATTTTATAACTTTCCTTTTTGCTAAGAAAATTTTATTGGTACTAGCTAAATAAAACGCTTTCAAAATATATATATATTTTTTGTAAATTTGAAATTAAAACTATAGTAAATTTATGTAAGCATAATTGCTAAAAACATTTTTTAACATTTTTTAACTTAATGTATAATATTATATTGACTACCTTTTTTCAGGTTTATTTTTTTAAGTAAAAAAAAAAAATTTCCTTAATTTAGTTATAAATTTTACCCATATATTATTTTTAAATTTTGAATAAAAGCAAACATAAAATAATTGATTGAAGATATACTGCATTTGTTATATTCCTCTTTTTGTGTGCCAAAAAAAAGAAGGAAAAAAAAGAAGACATTTAAAAATCACAATTCACATATATATATGTATATAATTGTAAACACAACCCGTGCCGGCTTCTCTTCCAGTCATGTCGTCTTCTTCTTCTCCACCCACTAGGGTTTTTTTAATACTTTTTTCTCTTTTGGACCACGTTTTGGTTATTTTATAATGTAAGAGAGATTTTATTCCATGTGGGTATCCACACAAAAAACCATATGAGCCGTCAAAGTGGAATACAAGTGAAGCGCAGAAGGCGCTCGCCTCTCGTCTCAGAATAAGGCGCTCGCCTCAGCGCCTCAATTGTGCCTTACTCATGTCGTCTCGCCTTGCTATGCATGAAGCGCAAACCTGTACCTCACCTCGGCTTGAGCTTAGGTTTGTCATCATTGTGGTAGGTATGGCCACATTCATCCCTATTATTTTGAGTTGTTTGGTAAGGTGTCTCCAAAGGGTAAAAATTCTAGTACTTTTTGGGTTAAGAGACAACCTTACATGTGTAGGCGGAACACTGAGATTCATGAGGGTGTTCACAATGCTAAGACAATGACTGAGACTACCAGATCTGCGTTTGTTCAATCTAAAAAGATTTGGGTTAGAAAAAGTGACTTAACTTAACTCTAGCTCTGTGGCCTCTCAAGGATTGCACACACATACATTTTTTATGTGAGCTCTCATCTTTATTTTTGGGTTGTGCATTCTCATGTAGCTTATGTTTGTTGATAAATTTTTATCTATTTTGCTCATGATATTGTGCATCATAGTGTTAATATTGCCAGCTTGCAGGCTTCATGTTGTGTGGATTATCTTATCTTAACGTCACATTTTTGCTAGTGTACTCATCATCTTGTTTCCGGTCCCACTTCCAGTGCAAGTTCATTTTCTTTGCTCGGAAAAAGTGTTTTTTTTTAACTTGGTTGTTTTTTTTTTTCCTTCCCCGCTCGAGTGTGCCAGTTTTGAGCATTTATTCTTTGAAAAATTGTCAATTTCCAATATACCAAGTGATCATTACATTGGACTGTTTATTTTCTGAATTTTCAATAGAGAAATTGGCCGTGACGGCATGGAATGACGAGCGACAGCGGTGAAGAGAGAGAAAGGAAGAGAGGAAAGAGAGTGTGGAATGGCAGAGGCGGTAAGGGAGGAGCGACAGCCGTCATTGTGAGAGAGAGAGAGAGAGAGAGAGAGAGAGGGAGGTGAAACCCACTGGTGGTAAGAGAAAGAGAGAGCAGCAGCCATTTGTGTAACTTGTGTTTGTATGTGTGTGAACCAAACCTACACTTATATATAAACAGAGGCATTTTGGCTATTTTTAAGCTATAAAGAGCAAAGTGCTCCAACCTCAAACCACAGGGGTGAAGTGAATTTTGCCCTAATTTATTTAATGTAAGTTTGATTTAAAGCTAATGAATTGAAATTTTAAAACTAATAATTATTGGATTACAAAATTTTAAATTAAAAGTTTAGTTTAAAAACACTGCGAATCATGTGGTAAAAATTGAATCATGCTAATGAATAGCATATGCCCTGCAAAATCAATTCTTTCAAAATAGACCATTTTTACAATGTAGCATGCTAACATAGCATTTCTACGATTAATATATTACAATCTACTGGAGATGGTCGAATGGTTGAGGATAGAGCCAACTCAGACCGCTCGAGCGGCCTAGGCCACCGCACGAGCGGCCACCCTTGTTTTGGCCAAACTTGCACACTGAAGTTTGCCTGTACGTGCGAATTGGGCCACCGCACTAGCAGCAAGACCACCGCACATGCGCCCAACATGGTCAGCCCAAATTGATTTTTCTTTTGTTTTCTCTGACTTCTGGGCCTCCAGTTGCACGATTTTCAATTGTTTCAATTTAAATAGTGGGCTAGGGTGGGTTGAAAGTATAAATCTCAAGCCTAGCCCATTAATATTTTGGGTTGAAAATGTTAGCTCAGTCTGGCCTTATGGGCTAAAACAACCTTTCCAATCTCTAGAAAAATAAGGTTGGGCAGACCAATGGGTTGATGTTCACCCCTGTTAGGGTGTGGTGAGAGAAATGTCAATGGTTCGAGCCGACGGAATGTCTGTGTAGGCTTCTGGGTTGAATTGGTTGGTTGTTCGTTTGAATATAGTTGTGTCTGTTCAGTTCTTGATGCATGTAGTGTGTTGGGTTGTGTATGATTGTGCAGCAGGAACAACAGGTTGCTGAGGTAAAGTCTGATCTGGGTGGACTCCTCTGGTTGCTGAGGGTAATGAGTAATCAGGGTTGTGTTGGTAGTGTAAAGACTGATATGGGTGGGATCCACACAAACATGAATAGACCCCACACACATATCATGCTTTGCTAATTTAATAATAATATTTATTTAGGACGCGATATAAATTTGACCAGAATAAATACAGTGTTATCACACTATACTTTAATCACTTTTTCTATAAATATTTTAAAAATTAAAAAATTAAAATCGTAATATTTAAAAATTAAAATATTTAAAAAATTAAAAAAATTGTAAAATATTTAAACATTTTATAGTTTCAAAGCATTATTCTATTAAGCTGGAAAACATGTTAAACTGCGAATTTTTTTTGAGTGTTACGTTGGGGAAAAGTACACATATTAGTTTTTTAGAATGTTACATTGAAGTGTTATGTTATTAAAGTGTTATATTATGGTGACCAATAGGACTTTTGACAACTGACGGAATGTTATCTAGACACGTAGGTAAAGAGTTAGAGCCGAAAACGCACTACACTTAGTCGAAAAAGGGCGTTTCGGGTTGGGATAACTGCCTTTTTGAACTTAAAACCTGCCCACCAATGCAATAATACCTCAATTGAGCCCGGCATCACCCAGACCAAATCCCACCACTGCAACATGTCTGTCCACAGTTTCCATACCACATGGCGTTTTTTCCATTAACAGGAGTTTGGGTCATTACCCTCCTCCCAATGGCCCTAATGATTGGCATGTGTAGACACCCCATTTTTGACCGACCTTAAGACTTAGATGTCACCAGTTGAGCGCTTGGTGATGTTGCATGTTGTGCTCGTTCAGAAGTCTCAGAGTCGCGGCCGTGAGCCCTGCCTCCGGACTTCCGAACCCTCTTCTGTGCCTTGCCTCGGTTTGCGAACCAGACTCGGTTTTCTCTGTTTCTTTCCTGAGGGGAGGGAGAGGTCCCGTAGACTGTCTCTCAGTGGCCGTGGGCTACATGTTGTGGCTGTAGGCCATTTTGCCCATTTCGGAGCTCGGTTCCCGATTTTCGGAGCCGTCAGGCTGTGTGCCTCGGTTCGGGACCGCCTAACCATCTCCGTTTGCTCCGGTTTTCGGCATGCATCTTATTTACTCCCTTTTGAGGGACACTGAGGTCTGAGAGACCCACTTCGTGGTCGAACGCCACTTTCGGTGCTTAACGGCCTGTTTTCGGGGCCCCGAACTGCGCGTTTCGGCCCCGGAACCTTCATTTTGCATCAGTTTTTGTTCATTTTTGGCAGGTACCTCTGTTTTATCACCAGGAAGGTCACTGAAGGGTGGGAGGCCAGCAATTGTCTCAGCAACCAGTTATATCCCTCCGTCGCCCTCCGACGCCCGTTTTTCTCACTTCCGAGCCAATGTTGACCACCCTAGGGCCACCTTCTTCAACTCCAGACCCCATATTTGTGTTGTACACACCTGGGAGGACCCTAAAATCATATGGCCGGCCAGAAATTCAATTTGACCCTTTTGAACCCCTCCTAAAAATGGCTTGTTCCCTCTCCTGGTTTACAGTTTCCAATTTTTGATCACATAGTTGTGTTGAGCACACATAGGAGGCCACCAATTTGTGGTGGCCGGCCATTATTTCCAATTGACCCTTTTGACCCTTGGCCGGCTGGCCATGGGGGTGGCCGGCCGGCCACCTGCAACCAAGATACCTGGCCGGCCTGCATCCTTACACCTGGTACATTACAGCTGTATACTTTTTTCCCTCCAAAAATCTGTATCTAGAGGGAACATTTTTGGAGGGAAACTTGGTGCATTTTCCCTCCCATTTTTCCCTCCTTTTCTCCCCCTCTTTTGTCCATAAAACCAGGAGGCCAGCTCTGGTTTTAGGGTTACAAGATTTCCCTAAGAGCTTTGCATACATCTCCCTCCATCTCTCTCTCATTTCCTTCAAAAATTCCCAACTCCTATACCATTTTCTTCATCACCACCTAGCACCACCACCACCACTCCATTTCCAGCAATTTGGGGCTCTTCTCAGAGGCTAGGAGGCAGCTTTTCTCAAGTCAAAAGGCAACCAAAGATTGGTCTTCAAGGGTAAGTCCATTTCCCCTCTTTTTGAGCTCATTTTTGTACCATTTCTTAGCTTTATTTGCTTGCTGTTTTGAGCTCCGTCCATAACTGGAAATATCATTTTTTTGAGCTCCTTTTCATCTTCCATTAAGGGTCCTACCCTTTTTGGGACCCCCACCTTGCACCTTCTTCATTACCCTCTTGAATGCCATTTTCTTTGCATAGTATTTTTGGCTTGTGTGTTATCTGTTTTGGGGCCTGATGTAAACTTTAAATAGGCATATTTTGATCCCCTCTTCAACATTGAAGAAGGGCTCAACACTGTTTGGGACCTCCATATATCACTTGTCATTGTACCCCTCTTAGGTCCCCTTTTTTTGCATGATTTATTAGGCTATTATGTCTCTATTTTTGGACTTTGGTCCAAACTGAAAATGGACCTAAAATGACCCCCTCTTCATGTTTCATTAAGGGTATAGGGCTTTTTGAGACATCCTCGGTATACTTCATGTTATAGCCCTCTTGTGGCCTTAATTTTGCATGGCATTTTGAGCACATTTCTACACTGTTTTGGGCCTGATCATCTACTGTAAAAAGCCATATTTTGGGACCCTCTTCAACATTGTTGAAGGTCCCTCACTTGTTTGAGCCCCCCATATATCAGTTACTTCTTTGCCCCTTTGTTGGCCTTAATCTAGCATTGCATTTTGAGCATGTTTATATACTGATTTGGGGCTTGTCATCTACTGAAAAACATCATATTTTTCGTCCCTCTTCAGTGTTGTAGAAGGGTCTTTTTTTGTTTGGGCTTTTCATCTACCACTTGCTTCATTGCCTCCCTTGCGGAGCCATTTTTGCATGCTAATTTAGTCCCACTTGTGCTTTCTGTTTGGCCATGCTTTGAACTGTAAAAATGCTTGTTTTGGGGCTGCCTTGCTTCTGTATTTTCATTCCATGTACCAATTATCCATGCTTTGTATAGCTATAGGCCATTTCATGTGCTTAATTCCATGTTTCGGGACTCGTTCCTTGCATCTGGTTTCGTTTCGCCATGTTTCGGGGCTGTTTTCCCCCTCATTTTGCTACTGATTTTTGCATGTTTGCATATCATATTCCATGTCTTTGCCATGTCTCATTAGAGTGGCATTTCGGTGCCTGAGGGTCGGTCCTCGGTTTGCGTGCACGCATGCACACATTTCGAGTTGTCTTGTTTTCATCTTATGGCCTCTTATGTGAGTGTGGCTGAGGCTCACTCAAGTTAGTGTAAGTCCATATTGCATTGTGTATGCCATTTCATTCCGTAGCATTGTGTATGCTAGGTTGTACATTAGCGCATTGTGTATGCCATCTCATCTCGTGCATCGTGTATGCCATTTCGTAGCATTTTGCATGTTAGGTTGTACCTTAGTTTCATTTCATGCATATCATGCATATTGCATCGTGTTCGGGATAGGAGTTAGCCCAGGCACGGGAAACGAGGTACGTTTCGCACTCCGAGTGACGGAACGTGTCTCCATTCCCCAGTCGCCGACACTCCGGATTATCCATGATGGAGTTAGGTCTTGTTGTGTTTTCACGTGCATTCATCTTATATTGAGTTGTGCAATTCGGCTCCTCGGCCATCATGCATCGATATGCGTGATTGGTGGCACGAGGATCGAGGCATGCATACATTTGTGAAAATACATTGCTATGCCGCTTTCCTGCTCTCTGTTGCAGCAAAATCAAGAATCAGTAACTTTTCAAAGTTTGGCACGCATTTCAAGAACAGGTGCAAACAAAGGCTAATTGGGGCATCGTCATGGATTTCCGCGCAAGGCACCCAAACATGCATCATTCCATCATCCGGAGCAGAATCAAGGCAGTCACTGGCTTGTATGCCAGTTTTAATATTTTCTTAGTTAATTTGTAAATTAATTAGGAATTTGTACATTATTTGGACTGTATTATTTGGACTGTACTATTCTTTCATTCGGGACTGTATATTCTTTTGGACCCTCTGCGTGAGGGCATAATTGTAATAAGTGTGGGTGAGTGTGATGTATGTCTTCCAACCCCACGTCTTTCTTCCCTTTTATTTATCCGCTTATGATGGTTAGATTAGGGCATATTTCAATTAGCATACAGTATGACAGCATGTTTGCATCATTCATCTGTTTTGCACGCACCGGGCTCGGCGCATCATACAAACTGCATTTGTATTTCAAGTCCAAATCGAATACGTGTTAGTTGTAGCATTCCATATGCCATGTTTAGAATAGCCGAGCCTGCTATAGTTGCATCTTTGCATGTGTTGCATTAGGCATTTCTGTATATTTAGGATCATGCATGATTTCTAATGAGCTTCTGTTTTGGCTTGGAGTACTCGGTGAGTTTTATGCCTTAGCATCCTTGCATGCGTGTGAGTGACTGCCATGAATAGCATGCTTACCATGAGGCTATGTGCTTATGTGATATAACTCCTTGAATGCCTGTGGGTGGAGGTTGTGTTACTTGAATTGGGACAATTCATCAAATGTTTGTTTTAAGCCCACTAGATAGTGGCAAAATCATGTTTTCTAAAGCCCACCCGAGGGTGGCAAATCCACGTCTTAGCCTACCTGCGAGTAGCACCATCAAACCATTTTCAAACAAACAAACATGAAATGTTTTGTTCCAATTCAGGCGATCCAGTCTATACTTGTATGCTGTGCGCATCACGTAGTAATCTAGGCTAATAACCGAAATAAGAACATACAATATTTTCAAAACTAGATATCACGGTTAGTAGAGGTTGGTCTTTGACCGGGCGAGCGGGGGTGCTCACGAAGTGACCTTCCCCAATCGTACCCAAGTTCCCGAGCCGAGGCAACTTTGGTGATGACGGACACGTGGCCTTTGGTACCGAGTCAGGGTTTCCTAAATTTCCCCATAAAAAATATTTAGGTGGCGACTCTGTATCTGGCAAAGCAGTCCATGTTTGGCACTTCTTTCAAAAATCTGTTTTCTCAAAAATGATTTGCCGGATTTGGGCTCTTTGGTTCAAGATTTAGAACCGTGACAATCGGGTCCTTGAACTGTGGTGAGCCCAAAATGAACAGAACGGGACTTAACCCTCCCGGGGCGTTCGGGGACGTCTACAGTTTCTGGCGACTCTGCTGGGGATTTAGAGAACTTGACTCGAACTCATGATATCTTGCTTTGACTATGCTTGTATGTTTCTTTGCATTGCATTTGCATTGGTGCGCCTAGAACACCGTGTTTGCCATATGCCATTCCCGAACGATTTGCCGGAGGCTTGTCTTGTCAAGGCATGTCCATAAGGCTGATCGGCTCTGGGCTCTGACAGCATGGGAACACAAACCCCGGTTTTATCGGGGCACCCTTTTTGACCATTCGACCTAGTGCATATTCGGATCCATAGTGACCATTCCAAACTAGGACAGGTTGCTTACCCGTTTATAGGCTGTTTGAAACCGCTGCGTGCGTAGTGAAACCCTAGTTCCTGACAAAATAGGACAGGGAAACCTTACCCCAACATAGGTGTGTTTTGGCTATCACTTATCTGCTATGTGTTTTTAGAGTGCGTCTCTACAGGAATGCCTGTATCAGTTTATGAGTTTAGGGCATCAGGCCTGCGGGCATCAGTCAGTTATTTGAGAATCAGTTATCTGCGGGTATCAGGATTCAGTTTTGGGGACAGCGATTCAGGGATATTGATCAGTGTTTGAGGACAGTGTGTATTCAGCTTATCAGCCGTGTGTTGTTATGCCCAGCCGTGTGTTGTGTATTTAATTTAAGCTGTTATGCTGTCCGTTTATCTGGTTATTTATTTCCTTTTCACTTTATTTATCTTTTTGCTAGGGCAGGGTTTTTAGCACAATTGCTTCCGAACCAGTAGATATTCCCCAAGCACTTTGGACAAGAGGTCGCCGACTTAATCGTCTGAGGATCTGGTTGACGGACATCCAGTGTTCCATTCCCTACCCCCAGTTGTTAGGAGAAGGCCAAGGAGGCGCAGTGTGTCAGAGCAGGGATTACCGGGGCAGCGGGCTACTTTAGCAGCAAACAGTCAGGTTGGGGTTTCTGTTTCCGCCATAGAGATACACTTACCGATCAGTCAGCTGGACCAACAGAATATGGCCGGGATAGAGGAAGTGATGCGTCAAATGCAAGAGAGCATGAGACAAATGCAGGAAGATGCCATCCGCCAAGCGGAATTTTTGAAGCAACAGGCCACAGTCATGGCCCAGCAGGCTGAGCTCATTACTAGGCTCTAGCAACAGGCCGGAACATCAACCTCACACCCAGCTCCTCCTCCGTTGGGGATCCCACTACCCGAGCAGACACCAACCACCCAAAATACCCTGCCAAATCCCCAAAACACCCTGCCAAATATTCAGGAGGACACGAACCTTCCAATGGGGCTGGCTCCGCCCCCGCTTCCGCCTCAACTGTCCAAGACCCATACACCCAACCACCCGGACTCTCCCTTCGAGTTCGAGATAGACCATACAGCTCTGAAATTGAGCAAGCTTGAGAAGCTTTTTAAGAAATCCCAGGGGGTGAAGGCTATTCCGAATATCGAGAATGGATATACCGATGTGGCCGTGACATTGCCAGACAGATTCAAAATGCCCCAGATCGATCGCTATGATGGATCCGGGGACCCCATGGTCCATCTTCGGCTATTCTCAGACATTCTGCGGCCAATGGGCCTGACCAGACCACAAAAACTTTCACTATTCGGCCGAACCTTGTCAGGTGTGGCCGCCATCTGGTATGCAAAGCTGGAAGATGATGTCAAAAGAAGCTGGGATGAAATGGCTGAGGCCTTTGTTGCACAGTACTCATACAATACCCAGATCGAGATTACAACTCGTGATCTTGAGACGACGAGGCAGGAGCCCAAGGAGACTTTCTCCGACTTTGTGACTCGATGGAGGGCGAAGGCATCGATGATGACTTTGAGGCCTACAGACAAGGACCAGATCAGGATGATTGTGCGCAATCTCCAACTGAAACTGATGCAGAAGATGATCGTACTCCCCTTTCCCACCTTTTCAGACCTACACGAGATGGGGGTGCAAATCGAGGATGCAATGAAACAAGGTCTGATTGACCAGGACCGGGAGCAACCCCGGAGGACATTTAACCGCAACAACAACGCAGGCTCGAGTGGCGCTGCAAATACCAGAACTTCGGAGGTCAGTATGGTCACCACCAATCCCCTTCCCCATCCAAGGCCCGCGGCGGCCACACCCTTCTCTGGCGCATCTGGAAGCAACACCCAAACCGCCAAATATCAGCCCAGAGGCCAAAGAACCTTTACACCCCTCTATATGCCCCTGTCCAAGGCTCTGGGGGTATTAATCAGGAAGAAGCATTTGACGCCCCTGGAGCCGAGGCCACTACCAAATCCACTCCCTCCCTCTCATGACCCGGCAAGATACTGCGCGTATCACCAACAGCACGGCCATGACACCGACCGTTGTTATAGATTGCGTCATGAGATCCAAGATCTTATTGACAAGCAGGTGATCGCGCCTCCCGAAAAACCCAACGTCACGACAAATCCCCTCCCACCACACAACCAAGCCCCTCCTCCCAACAGAATCAACTTCATCCAAACTGGGGTCGTGTCTTACGATCCTAGTGTCTATATCACCCCATCCCACCTACCTAAGCCGGAGGTGATCCTTCCTCTCTGCACTGACTTGTGCATGATGGACATCTCCACAACCCAATCTGAGCCAAAGGTGGTGACCACCGAAGATGGGGCAGGGCAGATTTCAGAGAAAAGTGGGGTTGTTGAGTTTGGGATGAAACAGTCAGAGAATCTCGCTTCAAGAGCCTATGATCCAAGTGAATACATCCAGTCAGTGGGCCGGTCTGAGCCGAGTGTGGGACTGCCAGATAAAGATGAACTGTGTGTGATTCAGGGGGACAGACTTGAACAGGGGGCGGATGACCTGACAACAATGGAAGAGGACTTTGCCAACCTCCAGTTCTTCAACGACCAAGAATCAGGGGATACAGCAATCAATTGGTTCGAATATGAAGAGTCGGCAGAAGTTACCGGATGGTTAGATGATCAACCAGACGTCGTAGAATATCAACCAGAACAGGGCCCGGCAGGGGCGAGAGTATCAGTGGTGGCCGGAAGGGCCGAGAGTCAGAATATAATGCCGGAGAGCGCCGGCACTAAGAATTTTGCTCAGAATTTGGGGATTATAAATACAGGAAATACCGACCAACCAGCTGTACTGACACAGTTGGAGCAACAAAGATTTGAGGATTCAGAGAGAATCAGAAAAGCCAAGGCCCATGTGGGGGTAGAGAGTGCTGTGTGCACGGGAACAGGGAATGCTGCGGGCAGACTGAAGGTGCTGCGAGTACGATCATACCGGAGCCGGACAGGTGTCTGTTGGCTGCCGACGGGATGTGGTGGGAAGACAACGACTTACGTCTTGCCCACACAGACGAGGATTGGGGAAGCACTCAACCAGATGACACCTGGTATCTCGATGAGGTCGCTCATATGACAAGAAGTGGGCGGTATTTCAAGCCTCCGCACTTAGACTAACCTGAGGCATCTGGGAAAGACAAGGAAGCTGAGAAACAGAGAGAGAAACAGATTGAAGAAGAAGCTGTGCTCAAGCAATTGAAGAAGATACAAGCAGACATCTCCATCTGGGGACTGCTTATGGCGTCGCGAGTACACAGACAGGCTGTCCTATCTGCTATGGACAGGGCCAAACTCTCTATAGACACTACACCAGAGCAGCTGGTTGGGCTAGTTTTTCTGAGAGGAGGTTCCCCGGCTTTAACCTTCTCAGACAAAGAACTGCCGCCTGAGGGCGTGAATCATAACAAACCTCTCTACATCTCCGTGGAATGTAGAGACAAGTGGATACCGGTGGTACTTGTTGATACCGGGTCTGCTATCAATGTCTGCCCAGCCAGAACAGCGTATGCAATCGGGTTGAAGCCCGCAGACTTCATCCCGACAACTCAGGTGATCAGAGCGTACGATAATACTAGCAGAGAAGTGATGGGGACTGTCAAGATTCAAACAAAGGTTGGACCTGGACAACACGAGATAGATTTCCATGTCTTGGAGGTTCCCGCAACTTTCAACCTACTTTTGGGGCGACCGTGGTTGCACCAGGTGAAGGCCGTCTCGTCCACTCTGCATCAGATGGTGAAATACCCCTATGGAAAGGGAGTAGCCATTGTGTTTGGGAATTCATCGATCCATCCCCCTCCGGAGGTATCTACACTAGTCCTAGAAATCGAGCACGGCATGGAGGACGTGTTTATATCAGGATTTACATTGGCTGAGGCCCGGGTAGTGCAGAACATTATGGCTGTGAATGAAGGTGTGTACGTCAGTGCTCAATCCGTCTACCTCATGAACAAGCTACAACACATCCCCGGGATGGGATTAGGAAGGAGCGGCAGGAAAGGCGTTGCAACATTGGCCGAAGTGCCACACAACCCTCATACCTTTGGATTGGGTTATCTGCCCACCAAAGAGGACTGGGTGAGGAAAGGGAAAGAAATGGCCGGAAGAGCCAGAGCAAAGCAGGCTAGGAAGCCTTTTGAATTAATGCATAGGCCCATCCAGGGCACCCTGAACGGACGCTTCGTCCGGGAGGGGGAGGACTTTCCATTTTGCGGCTTCCCAGAGCCGTGGATAAACGCGAAGAAGAAGCGCGTGCCCGGTTTCGAGATCTTTTTCGACCTACAACTACCCGGGGAGGATGTTGCCGAAGAGCAGACGGACCCATCAGCTGAGGTTGAGCAGTGCAGGGCAGTGGATCCTGAGGGCACAAAATTTGAAACGGGGGTAGCGCTGGCATGTCTACTCTCTGATTCTCCGATCGACCATAAGTGCTTGGGGGATAACTCCGCGGTTTCCATGATTGGGGATGAAACGGCTGCGAGCCAACCAGCAGCTATCTTGGATGCATCTATCGCACCCTCTCACACTTGGCAATACGAGGAGGGATTTTTGTCCAGCAGCACCGGGTCGGGTAGTGAGCCGGAATCTGATTCCACCGAGTTTTGTGAGTCGAAATCAGATTCCAGCTCGACTGAGTCTGAGTCTGGTACTCCGGGGGATGTTAACCCGGATGCCACAGTCCTATCTAGGTCGTCTTTTTCCTTTTCATTTGAGTCTGTTGTAAATGAATCGGACGATTTGGATGTGCCTAATGAGAATCAAGCAACTGTGGTTTCTGAGTACTTTTCTGTGCCCTTAATTTATTGCATTAATTCAGACTTTCAAAATTTTGAAAACGGCGAGGATGAAGTTCCTCCGATTTTGCAACGATTAATTGAGCAGGAGCAGGAAAGATTTGTTAAAACCCTAGTGGACGAAATCACTACCGTGAACATTGGTGCTGAGGAGGACTCGCGGCTGGTCCAGATCGGGTCCACGTTGTCTTCGGAGGAACGAGAGCGCTTAGTCGCTTTATTAAAAGATTTCAAAGATGTTTTCGCGTGGTCCTACGAAGACATGCCTGGAATCGATCCTAAGATTGTACAGCATCGGATCCCCCTTGACCCCGAGGCCCGACCTGTCAAACAAAAACTCAGGAGGATCCGCCCGGACTGGGCTCTCAAGATTAAGGAAGAGGTCACCAAGCAAATCGACGCAGGCTTCCTGCTGGTATCTGAATATCCGACTTGGTTGGCCAACATTGTTCCAGTACCGAAGAAGGATGGCAGGATCCGAGTATGCGTGGACTTCAGGGATTTGAACAGAGCTATTCCGAAGGACAACTTTCCCTTACCGCATATTGATGAGTTGGTGGATTTCACAACAGGGCATGCATTGCTTTCATTCATGGATGGCTTCTCAGGTTACAACCAGATAGTAATGGTACCAGAAGACAGGGAAAAGACTGCATTCACCATCCCATGGGGGACATACTACTATAGAGTCATGCCGTTTGGGTTGAAGAATGCTGGAGCTACTTATCAACGGGCCGCGACCACAATATTACATGATATGATCCACAAGGAGGTTGAGGTGTACGTGGACGACATGATTGTTAAGTCCAAGGAAAGAGAGGGCCACTACACTGCCTTGCATAAGTTTTTTCAAAGGATCAGGGAATTCCGATTGCGGCTGAACCCTCAAAAGTGTACATTCGGTGTTACAGCAGGAAAAATGCTGGGATTTCTGATTACACAAAGGGGCATCGAAGTCGACCCTTCCAAAATCAAGGCCATCCTGGAAATGCCCCCACCAAGGACTGAAAAGGAGGTGAGAGGCTTTCTGGGTAAAGTGCAATTCATAAGGCGGTTTATCTCAAAATTAACCTTGACTTGTGAACCACTTTTTGGTCTCCTGAAGAAAGGCAAGAAATTTCAATGGGACGGCCGATGTCAAGCAGCGTTTGAGCAGATCAAAGAATATTTACAGAACCCGCCCGTTTGATCACCACCAGAACCGGGGAAACCGTTGATTTTGTACCTATCAGTGACTGAGACCACGATAGGCTGTATGCTTGCACAAGAGTCTGAAGACAGGGTGGAGAGAGCCATCTACTATCTGAGCAAGAAGATGCTAGAGTATGAGACTCGGTACACACCGCTGGAGAAGGCTTGCTTAGCTTTGGTATGGGCTACCAGGAAGCTGCGGCACTACTTCACTCCGTAATGTTGGTTTCACATCTCGATCCCATCAAATATCTTTTCAAGAAACCAGCACTTACGGGTAGGCTGGCTCGTTGGTTGCTGTTGCTCTCCGAATTTGATTTGAAGCATGTCACACGCAAGTCAGTCAAAGGAAGAGCGGTAGCAGAGTTCCTTGCCGACCATCCGGTTGAGGGGGATGAAGCAGTTGAATACTTGTTCCCAGATGAAGCAATTTTGCATATCGACGACGAAGCCTGGACGATGTACTTTGACGGAGCGTCAAATCAGTACGGGTACGGGATAGGAGTGCTGCTGATAGCACCTGACAATTCCCGTATTCCCCTAGCCTTTAAACTCCGATTCAAAGTCTCGAACAATGAAGCAAAATATGAGGCATGCATTGCTGGCCTAGAAGCAGCCCTAGAACTAGGGGCAAGACGATTGGACGTCATTGGGGACTCGAACCTTGTTGTGTCTCAAGCAAAAGGAGACTGGAAAGTAAAAGAGGAAAAGATGATGATGTATCACCAAACCTTGGATTTGCTAATTCCTCGGTTCGAGAAGCTAAGTTTTACCCATCTACTAAGAGAGAACAACAGGTTCGCAGATTCTTTAGCAACTCTATCTTCCATGATAGACATCCCGTGTGGAGTCCGGATGCGTCCAGTCATCATTGACCAGAAGTTTGCACCAGTCTATGAGTCGATTGCTGCTATAGATGAGGTTCAAGACAAAAACCCCTGGTATTACGACATTTGGAATTTCTTAGAGAAGGAAACATATCCGCCGGGGGCGAATGCCAAGGATAAAAGGGCAATAAGAAGATTGGCCGTTCAGTTCATCATCTGTGGGGGTAAGCTGTACAGAAGAGGTCATCTGGGAATACATAAACTGTGTGTTGATGCCGAAGAGTCGAAGCGCCTAATGGAAGCCGTCCATGGAGGAGAGTGTGGAGCACATATGAATGGGGTAATGCTGGCACGGAAGATCCTCAGACAGGGGTACTACTGGTCTACCATGGAGGAGGATTGTATCGGTTTCGTTCGGCGATGCCACAAATGTCAGATCCATGCAAATCGCATGAACATCCCGCCGACAAAGTTGTACAATATGACTTCACTATGGCCATTTTCAGTCTGGGGAATTGATGTGATCGGGGCTGTTACGCCAAAGGGGTCGAATGGGCATGAGTTCATCTTGGTTGCGATAGATTATTTTACAAAATGGGTTGAGGCCCAATCTTATGCGGTGTTGAAGGCTTCGCACGTTGCAAAGTTTATCAGAAACAACATCATCTGTTGCTACGGGGTCCCAAATGAGATAATTTCAGATAACGGTTCCCACTTCAAGAAAGAAGTGATAGACTTGTTGGAAAAATACAACGTGGCTTTTCATAAGTCATCCACATACCGGCCGCAGACCAATGGAACGGTCGAGGCCGCCAACAAGAATATCAAGCGCATACTGCAGAAGATGGTGGAAACCTACCGGGACTGGCCAGATAAGCTGCCGTTTGCTCTGTGGGGCTACCGGACTTCAATCAGAACTTCTACCGGGGCGACTCCGTATGCACTGGTTTATGGAATGGAGGCCGTTCTACCTATTGAAATTGAGGTTCCGTCATTGCGAGTATTGGCCGAGTGTCAAATAGCCGAGGCAGATTGGCAACAAAGCAGATTCGAGGAACTCATGCTTTTCGATGAAAGAAGACTGAAAGCACTGTACCACATTCAAGGCTATCAACGAAGAATTGCCCGGGCTTTTAACAAGAAGGTTAAGTCCAGGAATTTGAAAGAAGGAGATTTGGTACTCAAGGACAACCGAGCTCCCATCCACGACCCAAGGGGCAAGTTCAGACCCGATTGGACTGGTCCCTACATCATCAAGTCAATCTGGTCAGGTGGAGCTGTGGTTCTGATGGATCTAGATGGCTTAGAGTTTTCCCAACCGATCAACATGGACAAGTTGAAGAAATACTACCCCTGAGAGGCTCGCTAGGCCGAAAACCCGAAAGGGCGACCTAGGCAAAACTCAGAGCACAAAAAATTCGAAAATATAAAAACTGAGCTCGCAAGGTTGAAAACCCGCAAAGGGCGGCCTTGGCAAAAGTTAGAGCGCAAAAGGAGAGTGAAAATACCCGAGCGAACCTGAGCCTGAACTACGTAAGGCTTGATTCCCATCTTTGGGATACGTAGGCATCTTCATCCTGAAGTTCAGCCATAAACATTTTCCCCGATCAACTTTGTCCATTTTGATCATCTCAGTCATCCTTGTCCATCAGCATTCATCATAATCTCCGGTGCAGCGCTATTCAGACTAGGGGCAACTTTCCATTGCCAGGAGGTGCTGTGGTACCATTCAGACTAGGGGCAACTTACCAGTTGCTAGGATCCGGGGTTGTGCATCTCAGTGACAGATCTCAGGCGTGTCCAGTTCTGATCCATATCGAAAATAGTTTTGAAAAGTTTTAATAAAAGTTGACTTTGGTTCAAATCAATATTTTCACAACTAAGACCATTTTTGGACCAAAGTGGAAAATTCTCAGTACCACAACCTTCAATTTCATTGATTTCAAAACAGAGTTCTCTTGCTCTTGCATACAATTGAAGTTGCTTTTTGTTACACTCATAATGAAAACTTGAAAGTACTAATAAAGCAATAAATCCGGGGCATAGTCAAGTCAAGTGTCCCTGCGCCCCCTTCCAGAGCTGGTTGAAGCCCCCGATGCCAAGCTTGGCCCAACCTGTGCTTCTTCGTTGAGCCAATCCCAGCACTCGTCAGACAAAGTGCAACTAAAAGTGGGAGCAGGAGCCAGGAGTTCTCTAATTCTCCACGCTGCGGCCTGCCGAGCCAGCTGTGCGCCTCGAACCGGGAATGTAGCCGGATACTCTATCCCCTCTGGTGGGCAAGTCTGATCTTGGCCCAAACTGGCGCAGAATACGGAATGGGAAATAGAATACGCAGTGAGTCAAGCTGACCAATCGAATCCCGACCTGCCGGGACATACTGTAGCTATTGCCGGAAGATTGAGCCAAGGACAGCGCCAAGCAATGCGATCTGCCGATAGATTGCACATCCAGGCAAACCACCATCCCTCATCGAGAGCATCGACTAGACGAGGTCGAAAGAAGTAGTCGCGGGCTGAGTAGGCTGGGCAAGAGTCCACAACTCGCAATTTATCCATCAACCATACCTGGGGAGGGATGAAAAATGAGAGAATAAAGAATAGAGAGATGTACGATGAGAGAAAAGTAAGAAAAGGGTTTTGTGAGAAAAACCGAGCCTGAGGGCCGAGTGATGTGAGCAAATACATATGTGAGATCGGGTGGGAAACATTACCTGCAACAGTAATGGACTCCCTGCGAACCTGGTTGTCTCCCGACGGTAGAAAGCATCCAAGCCCATCAGTGTCTCAGCCAATGTCATGGCGATGCAACTCTTTCCTTCTTTCAAGCCTTGAGCCACTTCAACCAGATGGACGCTGGATCCTCCAAAGCTTGAGGCAAACAGAAAATGAGATAACATGCATAAACAGAGGGCGTATCGCTGGAAACCTTGCCAATGATGGTCGCTGCGGTCACCAGCATCGGAAAATCGGTAAATCAGGCTTGGGATATCCAACATTCCGTTACAAATCAGGGATCGAGCATCATGCGCGTTGAGTCCGCACATTCGCCCTAAGGTTTGGGCATAGCCAAAATTGAGTTGGGGCAAGATTTCCTCACCTCGCTCGGATTCCATCAGAACTTGAAAATCTTCAAAAGTGGGACATACCTCTTGCCCGCTGAAGCTAAAGACGTGCGTCACTAGGTTCCAAAACCTCGCCGCAGCATGGAGGAAAGGAAGGTGTAGCGGAGTCCGGCTTAGCGTGAATAGTGCATTCAAGCCGAAACCCCGGAAGTTCAACTTTTCCGAGCCATCTAAAGAAGAGATCCAAGATGTGAGATTTTCTACGAGAAATGCCTCCATTTTTTGTGCAAAGCAGTGATGAAATGAATGAGTTCCAAAGTTGGAGCTTTTATAGGGGGTGAAACACAATTCGAAGGACAAGTGTCAGA